>APFE031261496.1:74284-111846 GCA_000404065.3 Pinus taeda
GCAACACTTTTTTTAGCCAATTGATAATCTCAAACAAAGGGTTCAATGATGGAGCACATTGAGAACTTCCAAAAATTGAATATAAGGGTAAAAGATATTCCAGAGGAGCATAGGATTGATGTGTTCATAGGGACTTTAAAAGATAACATCCAACATGAAGTTTTCCTTTAGGAACCAAATTCATTAGAGAATGCATTCAGGATGGTAGGAAAAATGGAAAGCAAAATTATGGCAACAAGGAAGACTACGACTCATAATAATAGAGATGGAAGTGTTGCTTCCCCTAGCCATCCACAACCTACAAGGTTGACACCACAACAATTGGAAGAAAAAAGAGAAAAAGGGCTTTGTTATAGTTGTGATAGCAAATACACTAAATGTCATAAGTGTGCCGAGAAGAAATTATTTTACATAGATTGTGAAGAGGCGGAAGAAAAGGAACAAGATACGTCAAAAGAAGAGGATATACACTAGGAACAAACCATAGAAAAAGAAAAAATGAATTCGACCATATCTTATAATGTATTGGCTGGAGTTACCACTCCTCAAACTATCAAGATAGAAGGGCATATCAAGAAAAAAAATATAATAGTGTTGATTGATTCAGGAAGTACCCATAATTTTATTCATTGTAAGATAGCCAAGGAATTGAATTTCTTCCTATATCCAGCACCAAAGTGCCAAGTGATGGTTTCAAGTGGAGGAACCATAAATTGCTTAGGAAAGTGCCATAATATCAATCTATCCATGGTAGAATATGTATTGAATAGCCCAATGCTTTCCATTCCAATGTGTGGTGCTAATGTTGTACTAGGAGTCCAATGGCTACAATCCTTGGGTACAATAGCTTTTAATTTTCAGTAACTTTTCATGAAATTATCTTCAGAAGGAAAGGAAGTTGAATTAATGGGTATCACAGGGAAACCAGGAAAGATAATCAGCTCTAAAGGAATGACAAAGCTTCTAAAGAAAGAACAACGAGGCATAATTGCACAATTATGTTCACTAGAGGTTCCCACATCGAAATCATACATTTCTACGGATCTCCAAAAAGTTTTTGAAAATCATTCGAAGGTATTTGAGACTCCCAAAGGCCTCCCACCTATTCATGATCATGTTCATGCTATTAATTTGATTCCATGAAGTGTTCCTCCAAACATCAGGCCTTATAGCTATCCCTATGTCCAAAAGAGTGAAATTGAATGTATGGTTGCAGAAATGCTAGAGGTTGGTATAATTCAACCTAGTCAAAGTTCTTTCTCTGCTCCAATAGTATTGGTTCACAAGAAGGATTTATCATGGCGCATGTGTCGAGATATAGGGAGCTCAACAAGCTCGCTATTAAAGATAAATTTCCCATTCCTGTCATTGATGAATTATTGGATGAATTGCATGGATCAATTTACTTCACCAAGTTGGAACTTCATTCAGGATATCATCAAATCAGAATGAAGACTGAAGACATTCCAAAAACATCATTTAGAACTCATGAGGGTCATTAGGAGTTTTTGGTCATGCCTTTTGGCCGTACTAATGCACCTTCTACATTTCAAGGTTTGATGAATTCCATTTTGAAACCCTTCCTTAGAAAATTTGTGTGAGTATTTTTTAATGATATACTAATCTACAGTAAGTCTTGGAAGGATCATGCCCAACATGTTGACATGGTGCTCAAACTATTAGAGGAGAACCAATTATATGCAAAAATCTCCAAATGTTTCTTTGGAGTATAAGAGGTGGAATATCTGGGTCATATTGTATCTCATGAAGGTGTTAAGGTAGACCCTAGAAAAATTAAAACCATTAAGGAATGGAAAATCTCCATATCCATAAAGCATCTATGAGGATTTCTCAGGTTGACAGGGTATTAGCACAAGTTTGTTAAGAATTGTGGGAGAATAACAACACCTCTAACAACATTATTGAAGAAAGATGAATTTTCATGGACTCCAGAAGCAACAAAAGCCTTTGAACATCTTAAAGAGGCAATGTGCCAAGCACTGTTCTTAGCTACGTTGGACTTCACGAAAACCTTTATTATGGAATGTGATGCCTTAGGAAATGGAATTGGTGTTGTTTTAATGCAAGAAGAAAGACCCATTGCTTTCGAAAGTCTTCCATTCAAAGGAAAGTATTTAAACAAAGCTATTTATGAGAAGGAAATTTTGGCAATATTACATGCACTTAAGAAAGGGTGACCTTTCCTAATGGGAAGACACTTTAAGGTAAAAATAGATCATGATAGTCTTAAATACTTTTAGAACAAATATTATCTTCAAAAATCTAGCAAAAATGGGTCACAAAGATGTTAGGTTATCACTTTGAAATCATTGACAAAAAAGGAAGAAAAATGTTGTGGCAGATGCACTCTCAAGAAAGGATGAGGATGTGGAAGCATTTCTTTATGCCATTTCTATTATCCAACGAAATTGGGTAACGAAGCAAGGGATGAATGGAAGAATGGTGAGGAAGTATGGGCACTCATTCAAAAGATACAACAAGATCCTAGTTCATCTAATACATTTAGCTAGAAAAATGATTCATTATGGTACAAGGATCAGTTATACCTATGCAAGAATTTCCAATTCAAACAAAATATTCTTAGGGAATTTCACACCTCTCCCTTCGGAGGGAACTCAAGATTTCTAAAAACCTACCACAGGGTTAAGAAGGATTTTTTTTAGGATGGCCTTAAATCAGATATTCAAAAGTTTGTGGTGGAATGTTTGGTTTTCCAACAAAATTAAGTTGAAACAATTAATACCCCAAGACCATTACAACCTTTATCCATTCCAAGCCAATGTTGGGAGGAGGTTTCAATGGATATTATCATAGGTTTACCCATGTCCGAAGGAAAGAGTGTTATCATGGTGGTATTTGATAGACTTACCAAGTATGCACACTTTTGTGCCTTATCTCATCCATTTAAAGCAAGTACAATTTCTATTGCATTTATGGAAACAATTCAAAAGCTACATAGAAACCCAAAGATTATTGTAAGCAACAGAGGTCCCATTTTCACTGGAAATATTTGGACATAATTATTTTCTTGTCTTGGTACTCAGTTAGCTCATAGCTCATCTTATCATCCTCAATCTGATGGGAAAATTGAGATAGTAAACAAACGTTTGGAAGGAAATATTCGTTGCTTTGTATCTGATAAACAGACACAATGGGTCAAATGGTTGCCTTTGGTTGAATGGTGGTATAACACTTCCTTTCATACTACAACAAAAATGACCCCATTTATGGCACTTTATGGATGTCATCCACCATCCATCATGTCATATTTAAGAGAAAATTCTAAGGTTCAAGCATTGGAAGATCACATCAAGCATCAACAACAAGTTCTCCAACTCTTAAAGGATAAGCTCACCTTAGCGCGTAATAGAATGAAACGGCAGGAAGATTAACATTGCAGCGAAAGAAGTTTTGATGTAGGTGATTGGATATTACTACGGCTATAACCATATAAAAGAATCTCCCTCAAGTAAGCTAAGAAGGATAATAAATTATCACCAAAGTATTATGGTCCATATAAGGTGTTGCAAAAGATAGGTACTATGGCATACAAATTGGAGCTTACTACAACTTCCTGAGTGCACCTAGTTTTCCATGTTTCATGCTTAAAGAAGGTTATAAGCGACAAGCTTTGATTTCAAACAATATTGCTAGAACTTGATGAGGAAGGAAAAATCGTACTGGAACCTTAACTAGTCAAAGAAACAAGAACTCGACAGCTATGAAATCGATCAATTTCAGAGTATCTCATCAAGTGGAAGAACTTACCCATTGAAGATTCCACATGGGAGGATGAGAATTTTATACAGAAGCATCCAAAACTACTCAAGCATTGGAGGACAACACTTTTTTGAAGAGAGGGGCATGTTAGGTCCCTATAATACTAGTGATTCCCCCATTACTATTGTTGTTGTATCCCTTATTGTTATTGTTGTGCCCATATTGTCCCCATATTGTTATTATTGTGCCCCATGGAATCCCACTATTGTTATTTTTGTGCCTTTATATTATTATTGTTAGGTTGGATTCGGTTATATTGTGACCCCTTAGAATCCTATATATATAAAGGAGGTTTTGTCATTTTAATCATATAAGAATTTTTCATTTGTGTAATGTAAAGGAGGTTGCCCCCTCGAAGAGGCTTATTTCTAAGGCGTTGATCTATCTTTTCTATCTTTTCCTGAGCTAGTTTCATAACAATAAATAAGTGACAACATCCATGTCACCTCAATTAACTCATCTAAGCTGTATGTTGATGTGGAATTTCGAATTTTCTCAATTTGAGGAAGGAAAAATCAAATTACAAATTTATTTGTACATTTTTAAACACTCCCTCTTGGCAAGAAAGGGATTCACAACTACGCCGATCCAGGACTTTTGGAATGTACTGCATGCAAAACTTCTCTTTGTTTCTACTACTACTGCAAAATTTGCAACTAAGAAGCATCCAAAAAATAAAAAAGAAATAACATTGAATCAATCTGCAATTGTCCACCAGGAAAATTGTGCTACTGCCGACTCAGCTACTAGGCCTCTTGCTATGTTGTCAACACTCCTTTGCACTCCTCAGTATCTAATAGAAATTTATCCTCCTGCTACTTAATATTGTGGGCTTCCATAGCAAGGGTAATGATCCATCATACAAAAACATCTCAATGGACCCTGCCCAAATTTATGAAACTCTTGTAATATGGCTTCACATCACCCCACCTCACACCTGGAGGTATGGCTACATGTGCTCCCTCTGGCCACTTAGCTTGAACGTATCCCTGCTAGAGGTCTCTACTTGATTGGATGTCTCCACTCTATTTCCTCTCTACTTCTCCATTTGTGGCTGCTCCATAACTTCTTGAGGCTACTTCTGAGGCTCCATTTTGAGAGGTAAATCATGCTCCCTGTCAACCACCATGTCTCTACCCATTGCCTTTCTCCTCAAGTATTTTCATGCATCTTTACCTCAAGTGCATATAGGTTCTTGAATCAAGCACCGATCTATTTCACCTGACCCATGGCTATGTGTCTTAGGAATGTTTTCCCTTTGTTGAAGATCACTTCGTAACCATGGTCTTCCAACACTGATACAAAGATGAGATTCTTCCTCAGAATCCGCATGAACATAACATATTTGAGTCGCAATGGGGATCTTGACTCCCTCTTAAAGGTTACTGTACCAATCCTAGTAGCCTTGTACCTTCCTTCATATCCAAACTCAATGTTCATCTTTAGATCTTTCTCGACCAAGTCACTAAAAAATTCTTTATTCCCCATCATGTGGAATGAGGCACCTAAATCCAAGTACCACACACTCCCTATCATGATGTTGACCATGAATGTGATGATATTGAATTCAGTCTTGAACTGTGAAGCCAAATATTCACCTATTTCTACAATTGCATGCTCCTTCTTGATTGCCTTCTTGTGTGGACAATTCATGGCATAGTGCCTGAACTTGAGTTTGGACAAGTATTTCTTCTTGCCCTCTTGGTTGGAATCAAACTCACCTTGGGACTTCTTTCCCTTGGCCTTCATTCCTTTACTGACTAATGAAAATTCCTCTTCCTCTTCTTTGGATGAGGTCCCATCTCTGGTATTTCGCCTTATTTCCTCATGTACCAAGTCTGACCATAAGCATTCCCAATTTGGTAGTTTCTCCCTCCCATTCACTAAATCTTAGTAGTTATGCTAGCTCTTGAGAAGGCATAAGAGCGATAGGCTTACCAAATCATCCCCTACTACAGCAACACAAACTTTGTTAAAAATAGCAACAAAAAATCTTAATTTAATTTGTGCTTGAATTAAATTAGCAATTAAATCGAAATTCTATTCTCATAGCAACTTGTAATAGTTAAATAAGTTAATTTGACTTAGTTGGCTTAGGAAATTTGCGTTGGAAGTATATCTAGAGTCATGTAGAATGATCCCTAAATTTTATGGGCCCAGGTTTAGTTCTTTTGAGGTGTAATTAATTAACTTAGTCTAACTAAGTTATAGCCAGTTAAACTAGTTCTAATTGATGGAGGAACTAGTAGAAGGTCTATTAGGCGGGACAGGCACCAATGCATCTTCACCACCACACTAGTTAACTAAATATTCACTCAAACATAACTCATGCATGTCAGTTCAAAGGAAAACCCAGTTAAGATTAGAGTTCAGGGGAAGTGTACTATCAGTCGTATAATTTTCCGAGTTCTACAGATGATGCATGCAATCAGTTGAGGGCCTATGGATGAATTGTGCAGTCATGGGTGGAGAATTTTCCAATTAAATATGGGTTAATTCTCTTAGGAATTGTGCAAGGAAGTAGGGACTTGGAAGGTAGTAGAATTGGCTAAGTGTTGGCTTGAGATGGCTTGTGAGGCAGAGAGATAGATTTTGCTTGTGCAAGAATTGTTTGAGTTGAACAAGTATTGTATTTTCTTCTCAAATATTCTGGTTAATGTAATATAGATCGTCAAGGTTTTTAGCAATTGCTTTCCCCAGAGAAATATTGTGTTATGTGCAATTGAAATTCTTCCTTTTCTGCTTATTGTTTTCATTGATCAATTTTGGTTTCCGCTGAAGAGTAAAGTAGATTCTTGTCTTCTGTTTTAGCATATCACATAATCTGTTGAATCTACAAGTAAAAATATACATGGTATCAGATCTGAAGAGAGTATAGAAGAGGAGAATTTGAGTTTGTTGTGCAGGTGAAATTGCAAGTTCATACTTCAGAGTTAGCAATATGTCATTCTACGGTTTGAAACTTGAGTATGCCCTGGAGGGAAACTCGAATTACATATCTTGGAAGGATAGGATGGAGGTAATGCTAGAATACAATGGGCTAAAGGAATTAATGTATCATGATATTTAAAATCCTCCAACATCGTATGTTAAAGATCTAGCTGAATGGATAAAGTGTGTGGAAAAAGAGAGAAGGATTATCTTGGAAGGAGTTCGAGATCACATTGTCTCGAATCTCCACAATAGGGACACTCCATTTTCAATGTGGAAGGCATTGATGAACCTATTTCAAAATAGCAGTGACCATAGGAAGTTGGCACTGAAGGACAAACTCAAACATATTAAGATGGAGAAGCATGACTCAATTTCCAAGTACTTGACAAAGTTCACCCAATGTTGTGATGAGATTGGAAGTGTTAGGATTATTGTTGCCAAAGATGATCTCATGAGACTAACACTTCTAGGGCTTCCTAAGAGCTGGCACAGTTACCATGACTCTGTTAATGGGAGGGAGAAGCTACTTGAGTGGGAGTGGTTGTGGTCTGATTTGGTACAGAAAGAGATTCAGCAAAAAACCAGAGACAGATCCTCATCAAAGCATGATGATGAGGATAATTGTGCCTTAGCTGGTAAGGCAAAGAAAGGGAAGGGGAAGTCATCCCATTACAAATCATATTCTTGTCAAGGTGAAAAGAAGAAGGACATGCTGAAAGTCAAATGCTTTCACTGTCACGAGCTGGGACATTTTTCCACAAAGTGCTCGCTCAAGAAGGTCGATAAGAAGCCTTCAAGAGGAGTGATAAGTGAGGCACTTACTTCACAATTCGAAATGGAATTTATCCTCATCACTTGTATGGTGTCATCGATGATGGGTGGTGTGTGGTACTTGGACAGTGGAGCTTCTTTCCACATGACAAGTAACAAAGAGCTCTTCAGTAACTTAGATGAGAAGGATCTCCAGATGCATATTGAGATGGGTCATGATGAGAGGTATATCATTACCGAGATCAGTACAATTACCTTTCAAAGGGAGTCAGGTTCTCCCCTTACTTTGCAAGATGTTATGTATATTCCTGGTTTGAAGAAGAACTTGGTATTTGTTTCCATGTTGGATGATAGAGGCTATGATATGATATTTAGTAAGGTAAAGGAGTTCATTTGTCACATAACCACATATCAGGTGAAGAGGATAGGGGTTCGAGTGAAGAACCTCTACAAGTTGGAGGTCGTAGATTATGTTTCCCTGAGCACAAAAGAAAATAAGGTGCAGAGTCGAGACATCAGTGAGTTTTGACATAGGAGGTTGGGTCACTTGCACCAAACATTCCTTCCATGACAAAGACAATCAAGCACAGGCGATCCTCAATTGATTTCACTCAGATGTGTGTGGAACATCTTTGACAACATCCATATTCAAGCACATGTATTATGTTATATTTGTTTATGATTTTTCTCATAAGTGTTGGATATTCTTCATGTAGAAGAAAGATCAAACTTTTGCAAAGTTTTGTGAATTTAAAGCACTAGTCGAGAAAGATCTTGGTAGGAAAGTTAAATCTCTCAAGAGTGATAATGGTGGAGAGTATGTGTCGAATTATTTCAAAAACTTATGTGCATCTAAAGGCATTTGACGAGAGTTGATAACATCATCTTAACCCACAGTAGAATGGGGTGTTTGAAAGGAAGAACAAGAGTCTTGTAGGAATGAAATGAGTTATGTTGCATGATCGGGGCATACCATTATAATTGTGGGCTAAAGCCTGCAACACAACTGTTTATGTGCAAAATAGAAGCCCTCATCAAATTCTTGGGATGAGTACACCAGAAGAGAATTTTTCAGGGAAGAAACTAGATGTGGCACAGTTTAAGATTTTTGTTTCACCAGTCTACTGCCATGTAACCAAAGATGCATGGAAAATCCTTGAGCCAACAGTAGGGTTGGAAATATTTGTGGGGTACACCGATCCACCTCACAAGTATCGGGTGTACCTTCCAACTAATAGGATGATAGTGATTCACAGAGATATAATATTTGATGAAGAGAAGGCCATGATATGTTCCCTTGAGATGGAGCTTCAACTACATGTTGTTGAGGATATTTTAGCTCCAAAGCAAGAACCTCGAGATGATTTGGAGCAACCACATGAATAGGACAAGGGAGTGGAGGCACCCACTCATGCAGAGTCTTCCAGATATGGGAGAAATCACACTGGAGAGGTTGGAAGGTTATTGCATGATGCTAGAGAGAATGTGGGAGCACCCACATCACAAAGTAGGAAGAGGAGGTCATCGGAGAGGTACATTGGCTACATGGCTCTAATGAAAGTGTGTGTAGAGGAGTATGACCCCATTTTATGGAACTATGTTTGGGATGTGGTCCCAAGACTGCCAGATAAGTGAGTGGTGGGTTCTAGATGTCTTTACAAGGTAAAGCAAGCAGTAAATGGTAGTGTGGAGAAACACAAGGCCAAGTTTGTGGCCAGAGATTTTTCTTAAGTGGAGGAGGTTGATTATTATGAAAAAATTCTCCTGTTGCAAGGCACTCACCAATCAACTCCATTCTAGCACTGTTTCCGCAGATGTTGTTAGCACTCCTCAATGTCCCAAGGCTGAGAAAGGAGACCAATGGAGTTAACCTTAAACCAGCTTTGGATTGGGTAGCTAGCCCTACCAAATTAGAGAGGGCTCTCTCTGCAATCTCACAACCAATAAAATTTCCGGGAAGGAAAATAGATCTTAGGCTAGATACTCAGCTCAATAGGGTTTGAATTTAGGGTTTGTTGGACCAGGGTCATGGGTCTGGGAACTAGGAAAGGGTTTTCTAAATATCAGTTGTAGAGATGAAATGGGGGAAGGTAGGTATGATTAGTGACATATTGGATTTTTCATTTTTTTATAGGGTTGAAATAAGGAAAGATTAAAATGAGCATAAACTTATGAATTTATTTATCAGGAGAAATAACACATAACATGAAAATCTCATCAGAACAGAACATAAGACTTTAGAATTTGGTTAAACACCTATGAGATGATCACAAGAAAGCATAGATAAGGTAATAAAGAGAAATATAAATTTAGTTTGATGATATAACAGAGGAAAAACAATGTCACAAAATCATACCACAAGAATCCCAACATAATAGCTACAACTTCTTGTATTATTCCTGCAAAGTGTACACTAGCTCAAAACCTATCACTCTCAAATGTCCAACCCTTGATTTCACTTAAAACCAGCTACATATATATGAAACACTACTTCCCCCTCTGAGGGGTCAAATCCATCATGATAGGAAATCTTTACATCAATCTCTCTAAAACTAGCACCCAATTTAACCCTAATTGATTCATTTTGACTTCACAAGCATTATTGAGCATGAATTTACATCATTTTGACATTTACGAGTTCCATTACAATTAATTGCATCATGTGAAAACCCAAGAAGACACAATACATCATGAAAGGCTGACCTGAACTGATAAAACTCAAAAATTTGACCTCCTCGCAAAAGCGCAGTGAAAGTTTTTAGAAGCACATCATGAGAGACAGAAGCGCAATGTGCTTTTATGAAGCCTTTTTTAGTCACTTTTATGTATCCTCAAGATGAACTGATGATATCTGAAGATATCCTAGGATTTATAGAAAACCACTGAACCTTTAATCCTACAAAACTCCACCTCCATGACACCCAAAAATCCAATCTCCCAAGGCTACTCCAGAAGTGCAACGTGGGGTTCAAAAAGGACGCAGAATAATGAAAAATGATCTATATGTTTACCTTTTCCCAAAAATTATGAGTTGACATGGAAATGAAATTCCATGACTATGATTTAGGGGTTAAGGGCTATCCATCCATGCAAGCCATTTGTGATTTGAATGCCCTAAGAAAAAGCGCAGTGTGGCCACACTGCACTTCTGTGCAACTGAATTGCCAGAATTCACCAAAAATTCAAAAATTGACCAAAACTTCTCAAAATTGGTTGAAACTTCATCTTTAACATCTATGATTGGTGGCCTAAACAACTAGAGAGGCCTCAAAAATCAAATCCAAGTTATTCTTCTTCTTTAGCTTGATTAGGGTTTTCTTATGTTTCCTTTTCATGCTTCTAACCCTAATTTTTGAAATCCAATTCCTGGCGTAGTAGTGTTTTTCCATGTGCCTTTGAAGCTTGGTGTCTTTGTTTTCCTTCCTCATGAGCTTCTCTAAGTGCTCATTGAACTTCTCAAGAAAATATTCCTTGTCTTTCTCAAGCTCAGTTGCAATAGTGAGGAGATGGCTCCGTGTTTTCGACCTACTCTTCTAAACTAGTTACTGCTTTACCTTTGTCCTTTGCTTTGGTAGATTATGGAAGGCCTTGTGAGGTAATATGTTGCATCAAGCTCACCTTCAAAAGTATTTTTTCCTGTTTCAAGAAGGTCACCATGTATTTTACCTTGGAAAGATCATCTTTGAGTGCTTGGATTTGTGCTTGTTGCTCCTTGATAATATTTGCATCTGATTTCTCTTCATGGTCCAAGATTTCTTGTTCATGAGGCATCTCCTCCTCATATTGTTGTAATGGTGACTCAGTCTCATGCCTAGGTGACTTCTCTATTTCTCCTTGAACTTGCTCAATTGTAACTTCCTTATGCAATTCTTTAGTTTGTAACCTAGTCAAAGGTCTAGGTGTAGACATCTCTTTAGTGATCACAGGGGAAAAAACCAATATTTTCCCCTTATTTTAGTTCTGTGTGATCCCTGCACTAGGTGTTTTTCTAACTAAAAACTTGCTAGATGAGCCATCTTCCTGTGGCTTTAGTGGTGCCGATGGAGTGCTATGACTAGTAGGCTGACTCTTGGTAGGCATAAAGGAATCTGATTGCTAGAATGTCTCCCATGAGATATTAACTTGTGAAATATGATGAATAACAATGACCTTGACCAAACCATGATGAAACAAGTTTACATGTTGATCTTTCCCTTTGCTTTGTACCTTTTTAGTCATCTTGACTATGCTTCTGAATAAGTAATGAGGCAAGTTCAGTGGTTTCATGGCAGTGAAATGTATCAATATCTTTATGTGATACTGGTACATTCTTGAAAATCTCCCTTCACATGTAAAATATTCCATGATCGTCTTCATCAATGGAGCATACTTTTCCACCAATTGTCTAAAAGGAAAACTGTGTGAGGGAGCATTTTTGTAGTGTGGTTTTAGGAAGATCTTGTAGTTTTCAATGTCCAAATCCATCCCTTTAAAACAGATCTCTCCTTGGTTAGGGATACTTGTGGTTGAATCTATCGTTTCTACTGATATGATGAAGTCAATCCTTGCTATTGTGGTCTTATCCCTCCTAAGATTTGTGGCAAAGAGGCTTGTCAACTTGGCATGGAAACCTACCTCCTAAATTCTTTCACAAAACCCTAAGCAACCAACATCTTCAAATGATTTCTTGATGTATGATGACACATTGATCTATTTGACGTTGGATGGCTCAAATATGGATACAAGACCTCCATTATTGTATTTCCCTTTTTCACTATCGATGGTTTCAATTTGCATGATAGAAACCCTAGGTTTGGTAAGAGGAAAGGGTACGGTACTATTGGGAAAACGGGGGAAAATGGGACAACTAGTTTAGGAAAGGGAATGGAGGGGATAGGGATTAGTGAAATTTGTGGTAAAATTATAGCAGGTGAGGATAGCTATTAGGGAGGCTAGGGAAGTGAAATTTCTTGAAAAGAGTGAGGGGAAGTAGGGAAAAAGGACAAAACACAGTCCCAACCTAGGATTTCTGCAAAAGCGTAGCGTAGGTTTAGGGTTTTAAGGAAAATGAGGGGAAATGAAGGGAATGGGTATGTGAACTTGTTGGGAGAGGTAGATAATTTATGTATGGGGGTGATAAGGCAGAAAAGATATGGATTTTCTCACTAAAACCAACTAAACCCCAAAGGAAACAAAAAACGCAACGAAAACCCTAAGAGAAGGATTTTCACCATTTACTGAAGATAATTAACAGAATAAGAGCTAATGAGAGGCCACTTACTTAATTTGGAATCTATGGAACCTATTTGATGCTAATTTGACCCTTTCAATGCTTTGATTTGCCTCCTTTTCCAAAAGCGCGGCGAAGGTGCCAGAAGCGGAGTGTAACTGCCAAAAGTGCAATGAAGCTAGGTAAGCAATGGTTTTAGTGAGGAATTTTGATTCTCTAGTGGATGGGATAAAGTTATATGATGGATAGGTGGCCAATGAAGATTAAATGAGGAATTATAATGCTTGTATGGTCTTCTTATAGGTTGGAAATCGACTTTTTTTCTTAGGTCATGGAGTAACATCACATGTCTTTTTGAAAAATTGAATGATATGATAGTGTACAACAACTTTATCACTTTATTATGCAAAGTTACATCTTCATGAAAAGTGAAATGTCCTTTAGTTTAAAACACTTTTTCCTAATTACTAACTCCCTTGATGGTAACTATGGCGATGACATGACTCCTTACATGACTTTTGATGATATGAACTAATAATGACACCAAATGGATATCTAAAACCATAATTAAATACCTTTGAACCACAATTACAATGTGCATGATAATGCTATGATGACCTTTATAGATGACCAAGACACTCTTTTGGTGGCCCATCACAAGGAGTGATGACAAAACCATGAATATGGAGGGAGTAGTAATGACCTAGGGCTAACCAATGATCAAATTTTATTTGAACACTTATTTGAAACTATAATAATTTGACCTAGAAACCTATCAGCTAACATTGAAAGAGCACATTGATCACTGGTGACTCATAGACACTAACATTGGCTCCAGCTAGGGATGACAACTCCTTTAGGAGGTGTAAAGAAAACCATAGACTAGGTAGCCACATCCATTGGGAAATGGAGTTAAAAAGTAAAAATATCCAAAACACGATATTGAAATGATTAACTGACAAAATATAGGACATGTTAGGGTCCTATAATAATAGGATTCATAATTTTGAATTGGCTATTGTTAGTCTTGTAAATACTTTTTCTTTATGCAAAATGTTTTCCCATATTAAAAAAATAAAAAATGTAAAGAGGGTAAGCCCTAAAAGAATAATCAAAGGACTAAAAGAAAGAAAAAATATCAAAAAAGTATAAGATATGAACCCCACAAAAAGAGATAAGAATAGATCATGAAAGTGTGCAAATGCCACTACTTTTTACTTTACTTTGTAAAATAAGATTGTGTGCAGCTTGTCAAAAAATGCCACAATCCATGATGGTCAAATAGTTTAATCTTGATTCATTCATGCTATAAATTTCATGTTGATAGATAGAGAAGAAAGATCTAGCCAAACTATTTAATCTTGGAAGATTAGTAGTTAGGTAGAGAATAATAATGAGCTCATTAGTTTAATTTGAGCCATTGGAAGTTATAAGGTTAGAATTAGATAGTTTACTTATCAAAGAAAAAGAAATAAAGGGTTACCAAGCTCAAATGCACCCAATGAATGAAGAGAAAATGCTAGGGTAAATAAAAGGTAGGTAGAAGAAGTTTTACCAGTGCACAAGGTTGCTAACTCAAAATCACCTTCATCATGCTTAATCCTATGTTTCATGTGTGGGAGGAATTATAAAAAACAAAGGACATTCACTAAAGTTTGTTTACTAATTTGCCCTCATTATCCCTTCATTACTTTTCATCCCCTAATGTTGTCTCCTTCTTGGGTCCAAAGCACCCCTTCCATCTTCATTTCTCCTTGTGAAAACCATTTCCTTTCATTTTGACCTTTTTCCCCTTTGTTTCACGCATTTCCCTAGACATTACCCTTTAAAAATCATTCCCCCTTCCCAAAACCCCTTTCCCTAGTGTCAAACCAATTCCCATCACAAATAATACATTCCCCCTTATTAATTTCCCTTTTTCCCTTAAAAACCCACTAAACCCTTTATCCTAAGTTATTTCCTTAAGTCTTGCTTTATGTATTTAAACCCCCACTATAATTTCCTAACCCTCACTAAACCTTAGAAAGTATTAAACCCACTGTATTATTTAACCCTGGGCCACGCCAACCACATCCCAACTTCATCCATGAAACTTCATTGCATGAGAGCCCTCTGATCTCCCACCTCTAGATCCAACATCACATATCCATATCACGCAGTTTCATCATCTGATAGTTAAAGGTCCAAAAGCACGTGAGATTCATGGTTTTGGTCGAGCACTGTTTCACTACGTGGCGGCACCAAGTTATATCACGTGCTCGCAAAAAAATACCTCCCTCCACTCAAAAGCGGTGTGATATGGCATAAAATCGCCTCCCCATGTAAAAGAAAACTACCCACTATTAATTTACCAAATCTCGCGCCAAAATGTAACCATTGTTGGTTAAAAAGCTGAAAAAGCCACCTTTCACTCTTTTCAGTCATTTTCACTGCAAAAAACCTCTATTAACCAATTTTGAAACCTTGAACCTCTGTGCAACCATTTTAACCACCTTTTGCAACCATAAGACATTGCAGACACCAAATTGAAGCAACAAATAGACAACTGAAGCCTCAGAAACCTCTGTTGCTACCACATAACCATATTTGTGCACCAAATCATCATTTTCCAGGTATTCCTAAAAGAACCAGAATGGCCATATAATTTAAGCTATCCATAGTAATTATCAAAAGGTTACTGAATTAAATTAATTAAAAAACCTTGCTATACTGAAGAAAACATTATTATGCATCCAAAAGCACTTTTCTATAGATTGTAATTATCCTCCCCACTGTTCTAGAGCTTCTGAACTTACTCCTAAAGCCAGAGAAAAAGTAATTCAGTTGAATAAACCAAATTATGGCTTCCCAAAGCACTTTGGATGTAAGACCCCTACAAACCCCTCACCTAGATATTGACCACCTCCCATGGGCTGACATAGATTTTCAAATTAAAGATATTGTTTCCCCTAGCCATCTACTAAAACTCTACTGTTGGAGTAAAGATAAATTCATGAACCAGAATGATGACATTCACCTATGGGAATCAAATTTGCCCAAATACTTGTTCCCATAGGTATACCTATTCCCGGAAATCATCCACTTTTGCCAAACTTGCTATGTCCCAAGTCAAAGAGCCATAATCTCTCCTGACCAATAGATTTTATTCACCATTACTGCAGAGTCAATAAACCAAATGCTATGGATCCATCCAAACCCAAATGAGACCCCGCTTTTCACTGAAGCCTTAAACTCTACAAAGATGGACCTTCCCAAGAGAGCTCAAATATTTCAGAATTTCATCATAGAAGAGTCTTATACTCCTACAGATAGTCCTCCATATACTACCACCATTTTCTCTAAGAGAGCCAAACAAATTATAACCATGCTCTCTTGTATTCTAGGATACACCACCGATGAGCATGTAGATGAAGCTATACCTACTTTCCTTTCTATTTCTTGCCCAAGCAAACCTCCAACTACAATTTTTAACTTTGCTTAGTGCTTGGCAGATAGAATCCATGAATAGTTTATCAGATTTCCAAATGAAAGAGTATTCAAATACTCTTCAGCATTGTTTCACATGTTCCTATATTTTTAGTCAGACAGGTTTATAGTCAGCATCCAAAAGTTAGACACTAAGGGCCATCCAAGATCTGTCATCTTTTGGACACCTTTAATCGAAAGATATTCTATTGTTTTTAGTTATAAAGAGTTCATTGATTTGTTTGTTCATCCAATTGTAAACATGCTAACTAGTAGCAATCAACCTAGGATCAATGATGAGATTAAGAGAGTTTTACAGTTGTCTAAAAATGGTAGAGTGGGAGACTGGTATCTATACTAGGACCGCACAGAAATCAAGATATATGGATTCCAGCTCACCCCTACAAGCTTCCTGAATACCTCCCCAGGAGGATATTTGCATTAGAGTATTTCAGGAAGATCATAAACTCAGATGAGGTAAATTTTTTGTCAGCTAGGAAGAAAACAGAGTTCAAAATAAAAAACCAACTGGGCCCTTTTATTTGTAATAATAGGGAAGTTGGACAAGAAGCATATAAGATTTTACAACAAATGAAGTTTAGCAGTAGTTTTATGTGGCAATATGACCCTAATGGAGTCATAAACAAGTTAAAACTCAACTTCAAATTAAGCCCTTTTATGCATGAGTCCAGGCTAGACATTGAAAGATATACCAACCAGTCAGAGTGGTTGGAAAATACCTTAATAGATGTGGAAAATGCCTTACTAGATGTGGAAAAGCAGATAGATACTAGTTCCTTTCTACAGGTTCCAAACCTACAGGAATTGATGGGTATTAGTCCCATTCTATAGACTCCAGCCATGTAGGAAAGAAATGTAAAAAGAACCAAGGAAGAAGGTTCTAGCTCTAAAATGGATACTACATATGACAAGTTTGAAATCAGTTACAAGAAGAAGCCCAAGCTTAATCTTGTAACTGAGCAAGAGGACACCATTGAGACAGCTGAAGTCATTGATACTGACATAATGGTTGAAAAGAGTAAATGTCCAGCAGTTTTAGAGGAAACTCATCAACCTTCCACCTCGAATACTCAAATTATTGAAAAACAACTTAGTATTGGAGTCTCTTCATCTAGTAAACTAGTGGATAAATAGAAGGATATAAAAGAGAAGTACAAAGAAATCAAGTTGAGGAATGAGGCATTAAATGCTGAAACATATGCCGAGTACCTCAAAAAGACACTTGGCAATCAGAATAGATTAATGTCATCCTTTGATATTAAAATTGGTAAAATGCAAATGACCTTTATGCATCCTACAGTCAAGTAGCCTAGATCGTCTATAGACTACAGGAAGACAGAGTTTGAAGTTTTGGCCAGGGATGTTCACCCTATTGATCAAATTGAATTCCATAAGCAGGAAGGTGGAATGATTTACTCTATAATGACTCACAAAGCGATGAGTGTGCACAATCTTCAAAGTTCTCTAGACAACATCACAACACAGTTTAAGCTAGAGAAGGCATCCTCACAGGCCAAGGATAACATAATCAAGTCATTGGAAGAGTTCGTATTTGAAATTGGATATAATCCAAATGATATCAAGGCTGCAGGAAAAATTAATAAAGAAGAAAAATGAGGATATTGTTGCTTTGAAGAAACAACTGAAGGTTCCCCCCTTTGAACATCCATAGGCCAAGGAGGTCTAAGAGAGCCAAACCCAGCAGGATGAAATGATGGATCCCATTCTTCAATTAAGTTCTCAATTGAAATAAATGGAGAATGAATTGGATAGTTTAATATAGTTGAAACAAGCCAGCCTTGAGATAGCTATTGCCACTGGTATCCCTACAGCTACTGCAGCAGTTCCTTCAACTTTGGCAGCTTCATTGGCCCCAAAAAATCCACTATCTACAGCACTTCCAGCTGTAACAATAACTACATTAGCAACAGGTTCAAAAATAGTAGCAGCTCATCCAAGTGATGAAGCAAGTAAACTAGTCAAAGGCATGGAGGACATGTCCATTCAGACCACTGAAATAAATAGAATTAATGGACAAATACAAAGTCTAGAGGATGAGAAGAAACTGGCTCAAATTATGCAATAAAATGAAGTAAAAAACTCAAGCAGGTTGATTGAGAGGATAAAGAATTTGGAAAAAGAATTAACATTGAAGGAGCCACTTGCCCAAGCAAAAGAGTAGCTATGGGCCAATATCATTGATTCTGTCAATGATATTTGGCCATCTATACAAGTTATATTTGAACAAAATGATTTAGTCAAAGAGGCTAGTGAAGCAATTCAAAGAGTTAGGATGAACTTGGAAATATGATAGAAGAAGCCTCAAGAATAATCTAATTCCTTAACTCAAAGAATAAATATGAATTGCGGGAGCTTGACATAGCTGACAGGACTGGCATTATACTAGAAGTGAAGAAATTAATCACCAAAAGGAACTTGATGATGCAACTTGAGGACAAATGTCAAACCATGGAGCTAGCTATAGGCAGGTTCACGGTCAAATTTGATGCTTTGAGGCAGAAAGGTCTGCCAAATCCATTGGTAATAAGTGACAAGTTAATGCCACATGAAGATTATAACAAGAAAATCAGAGAAATGGCAAGGGAGCAGGCCAATAGTTCCTCTATGAAAGGGATGCCTATAGGAAAGGTTCTTTACCTGAATTTTGAGAACCTCTTTTACCTCCAACATGAGGTAAAACATCTTTTTGTAAACAAGCCCACCTTTTAAAATTACACAAAAGCTGATGAAGTCTACTAGAGAATGCTAAATATTAAATTAACAAATATAGAGACTTGGGAAAAAATAAATGATTAACTCTGAAAATGTAAGGTAAAAAGTGTTTACAGAGAAGTGAAAGAAAAGCAGTAGATCAACTAAGTCAAAGAGTATCAGATGAAATAGTATCAGTCAAAAGGAAAAGTAAAAGAACAGTCGGTGTGCAGTGCAAATAGCAAAGGAGAAAAAGCAGCAAAAGATCTAACAGGAGAGCCAAATAAACAGGGACGTCTTGCAGCAGTTACATATCTATCTCTATCTTCTTACATGAAGATTTTTCTTTTTCCTTGAATAATTCCTAAAATGATTTGGGATATTTTGTAATAATTTTTTGTATAAATACTTCATAATTCAAAGTATAAGGTGTAGATTGCTAAACATTTCTATAGTTGTATTGATCTAAAACCTAAGGGTTCATTGTATCATTTTTCAAGTCAGTAGACTAGACTAAGTAATAAAAGCATTGCATTACAGGATTCTTGTGTTGGGCCACTTCAGTGAAGTATTTTATGTTTGTCAAACTGTTATCTTCTTAAATGTTTCACATACTTGCATGTTATCTAAATTGAATGAAATAAATGGAATATTATTAAAAAAATTGTTTAAGTACACTTTGTCTTGAACAACTATTCATTTTCATGTTTTCTTATGATATCCAGAGTAGGGAATCCTTCATTGCTCCCTAGTTTCGATTGACTTCAATCATTTCCCTCATTATCCAGTTTGAGGAATTATTAAATACTCCTTAACCCCAACTGAAAACCACTTCACCATCCAGCATAAAAGATCTGAATTTACTCAACTACATTGGCCTGTGAACATTATCTTTAGAACCTAATTCACTACTTTTTTCTTGACACTTGATCCCATGGCCCAGTGGCAAAGGACATCCCTCTATCCATCTAAGTCAGTGATTCCACCACCAAATCAAAGTTAAAACCCAATCAAGCTTAAATAACTAGCCTAGAATCAATTCACTGAAAAAAGTTAAATCAAAAAGAGAGATCCCTCTCTGAGCATTAGGAAGGCTAGATCCTGATCTCAAAAGTAGGTTTGTGGTTACCTCTAATAGTTATTTTGACACAAGATGACAACCCTAGGGAAATTTTAGAGTGATAACATAGTGGCGACCATATTGGGGAATAGTCCTCAGTTTAATAAACCTTAAAGGAAATCTTAAATCTCATCTCTGCACCTTAAGGTCATTTTAGGGTTGTTAAAATGTTTCACTTAAAAATTTAAAATTCTGGCTTCCAAAATAACACATTATACCAGGGCACATCCAGATCCAATCCCTGCTATAATTGTTGATGATCCTAACAGAATTTTAAGAAAACCAAAAAAGATAGAAACTCAAGGAAGTAGTAGTCAATTAATTAAGGCAAATTCACTTCCTAAAGAATTATCAAGTTTAGAGGATATTCAATTTGATTTATCATTTGAGATTTCTTTGTTTCATACCAAATCTGAAAATTATTCAAATTATTGAATCAAAGAAGGTTCCTATACATCTTGATTTACATCAACATGTTCTGGATACTTTTGACAAACTAGAAGCTTTAACATCAACTTTGATAAGGCATATAGACGAATCCTATCTTCAACAATCAGTTGAATTAGCATCCCTAACTACTGCTACCCCTGAAATTTCTATAGAGTTAAAAAATTGTAAATACAACTTCATTTACTACCACCTCACCTATAATAGCCACTACAATTCATTCCCGAAAACCATTCATACCTCAACTTCCTTTCCAACCAAATATCTCAACTTCATCTAGTTCATCTACAACCATCTCAAGTTCTTCTTCAAGCACCACCACTTTGCCCCCCAATCAAACCAAAGTCTTAGCCATGGAAGACAGATATGCACCATTGGTCTTACTAGCTCAGCTACACACCAGGCCCCAAGACTACCAAAGTAAAATATTTTTGTTTTATTCTATTGGTCAGTATACTACCCAACATCATGTGAATAAAATTATTGATTATTTTGAGTTACATGAGATTGTTGAGTCTGATGTGAAAAAATGGCATTATTTGCCCAAACACTAGCAGGAGATGTCAAAAAATGGTTTAAAGGTTTATTTGTTAATCATATTGCTAATTTAGTTGCTTTCCATAGATTGTTTATCAATAGATGGGAAAGAAAGAAAGACCCTTTACAAATATTGTCTGAATATGAAAACAGTAGAAAAGCTCCAAATGAATTTGCTTAGGACTATTGTACTAGGTTCAACAGTATCTATAATGAAATCCCTGCAAATATCAAACCTCTACCAGACTTGGCACTAATAAAATTTTCTGATGGTTTTGACACTGATATGTCTTACCAATTGAGAGAAAGAAACCCTAAAACATTGGAACAAATGCAAAGTAATGTTGTTAGTGTAGAAGCCAACTTATTAGCTAAGAGACTAGGATGAGAAATGAGAAAATAATTAACATAAAAGGGAAACCATCCACTTCATATGGTAAGATAGACAGTTTAGCTAAAAGTGTAGAAAGGATAATGGATAGATTAGAAAATATGGAAAGAAAATCTCAGTGGGAAAATTAACAAGGGCCCCCAATTAGAAACCCCAACTTTAGGAAAAATCTTAATACTGGAAAAACAAGAGATGTTATGCCCGATCAACAGATTAGACCACCTCTCTAGGAAAATTATGCTAAAGGTTCACAAAACCATGAAGAAGAGGAAGACACCCAGATAAACCTATTAGGGATTAAAAACAAAGATGTTGTTTTTCTTACTCATGAAGGACAAGAATTGTATATGTTACAACAATTACAATTAGAATCTGGAGAGTCCTTTGACTACAAACAAGGCTATGAATCTATTATCTATGAAGTTCACAAACAATATAGCCTTAGAAGAAAAAAGAATATAGAAGTTCCCACTAAGAAATTAGTCCAAACCCAAACTAAAAAAAATAGTAGAAGCTCATGTGACCAAAGTTCTACAAATTCTCCCTAGAGGAACTCAAGAGACTTCCAACCCAAAAATTGTAGACATAACTTCAGCTGAAACTCAGACTACAACTGTTGCTCAAACTATTCCAAATGAGAAAATTCAAAACAAAATTGTTGGTACACAAACTGAGTTACCAAGTGCTAATAAAGAAGACAAAAGTACATAGACCACAATTGCTAAGGAAGATCTCATACAATCAGGAAAAGCCCAATTGCAATTTAATATTAAGACTGAGATAGCCAGATTGAAAATATCAGCTCCTTTGACAAAGTTAGTGAAAAATGAATCATACAAAGCACAAATCACTGAAACACTAAACATAGGTGAAGGAAAAGATGTTGTAAACCTTAATGATGATCAACCTGAGTTATTATTTGGTCCAGAAGTAAATGGAAAACATAAACAAGGGGGTATCCCTCCATTCTACATTAGCTTAAATGTTCATGATAAAATCTTACATAATGTTATGCTAGATTCAGGAGCATCCCATAACCTAATGCCTAAAGAAATCATGGAAAGATTAAACTTAGATATCACCAGACCCTACAAGGACTTGTTTTCCTTTGATTCTAGTCAAGTCAAGTGCCTTGGCATGATTAAAGACTTGTGTGTAACTTTAGTCCAGTGCCCAACAAAGAGTATTTTTATGGACATAGTAGTTATTGATATCCCACCCAAGTATGGAATGCTACTATCTCGATCATGGGGAACAAACTTGGAGGGATCTCTACAATTAGACATGTCATATGCTACCATCTCTGTATTTGGTCAACAAAGAAAGCTTTACAGATAAACCTTGATGAAATACATGGCAAGTAGTGTAGAAAAACCACAGAATTACCCTATATACTCCATGCTTTCTTATATGGACTCATTTATCTTGTATAATCCAGACAATGGAAAAAATGAAATCATAGTTGTAGAAGAAAAATAAAAAGAACCTAATAGTGAAACATAACACATAAGTCTCTATGGCATTTAGATTTTGATGGCTCTGTAAATAGGTTAGGAGCAGGTGCAGGAGTTTCGATTCATAACATGGAAAATAATCATTCTAAAGGTCATGCATTTAGATTAAACTTTAAATGCACAAACATCAAGGAGGAGTATGAAGCTTTAATCTTAAGACTGTAAATTGTAAGAAAAATTGGAGCCAAGAGAGTTTCTATCATGGGAGACTCGGAATTGATCATAAAACAAATTAAAGAAGATTATTTTGTGAATAATACTAGACTTAGCCAATACAGAGAAACTGTTCTAGATCTGATTAAGGAACTTCTTGAAACTAATTTTGCTGCTATTCCTAGGAAATAGAACATGCAAGCTCATAATTTGGCTACTTTTGCTAGCTCTTGTAGATTACCTTTTCAACCCAACTGTTACCAGGAATAGTGTCCACTCGGAGCTGCTATTCCCACTAAGACTGGTAGCTATCTTAGAAACAAACAAGTAACGACTACTATCGCTTTCCTTTATGAAAAATAGATAAGAGTGGAACAAAGGACACCGACCTTAGTCTTGCACTTAGTTCCTTGCTTGATTCCTCTCCTTCCTGATATATATTTGTCACTTCTTCTTCGTCTGCCCAACTTCAAAGAGCACCTGTGGAATCAAAGTAGCATAATACTATCAAAGAAAAGAGATCTATATTCATAAATAACACAGGACCAGATATGTATTAACCACACAAATGCATATATAATCAAACATACAAGAATGTGGAGGAAAACTTGAATAGCTTTATTAATATCAAGAATAGCAAGAGGATTACAACCAATTGTTCTGACCCAGCATCATCCTCCAACAAGAAATCCCTTCTTCACCTCAGTAAAGCTTAGATCACCCCAACCACTATGAAGTTTCACCAGAAAACCACAACACTTCTCTACAAGATACAAGATTCCAGCCTCTAGATCTCTGTGATGAGGGATCCATATATAGATGATTGTAGGGGGGTGATTCATCTTTTGGGGTCTTGATTAGTGTCCTCCCTCTGATAGTTCTTGATTCCACTTGGAGACTGATGATCTCTTACTCATCCCTGGTAAAAAACAGAGAGGCAAGTGTCAGAGGGGAAGTTTCTGGAAGATTCTATGATCTTCCACCTCGGAAATTGTCACTGCCATTTGTTCATTCTCGCCCATCACACCCTACAGAGGGACCATCCAATATGCATCACACCCTTTACACTGGGAAGGTGATATGCATCGCACCCCTACACTAGGTATTCAGTTTGGTCCAGTTTTGACCATTTCTGAGCAGTTTTTTAGTGGAGAACTTCTGGGAGATGATGTAATCAGCTGACCTTGTTCCTTTAGGTAGTGAAGCAACACTTTTAGGGACTTAGGAGCCCTCAGTTTATGGACATTTATGATTGGGGTTGCAGTGCCCAAAAATGTCTATAACAGTTTCCCCCTAAAGCATGAGGTCGTTAATCTTTTGATGTCAGGTGAAATTCTTTATCAGGAGGATCTGAAGTTTTTTCGAGCTGGGAGGCGACCTGTAATAAGATACAATAAAATACATTATATTCATAATATTTTTCATGATCTAGCTGAGGCGAGCATTCCCATGCTTAACTTTATAAATTCATTTTCATGTACATAGGACAGACAATCGTCTGTGTAGCAGACTGATGATTCGGACTCATCATCCTTTGATTTGGATGATCATCTGTTCGGCAATGATGTATATTTGATGTCTTTATATTCCTAAATATATCGCAGCCCGGATGGATGGAACTAGATCCAAGGTCTTCAAAACTCATTCAATCTCCACTCAGAGTACAAGTCGATCCATGTGAAAAATGTTCTGGAGTCGAACATGGAAAGAAATGGCCTCATTACCAGCCAATGATGTAAGTTGTTAACAGGCACGAGAGGAATCACCAATAATGACAATGACCCTCAAGGTACTACAGTACAATTCACGCGGTGTGAAAAAGGACTTGGCGTCGAACACCACGTAAAATATCTTGGTCAAATGCCATTAATGTAAACCTGTCGCCGAAAGTGAGAAACTTTCCATTGAGGCATGCAAGCTTCAAAGTACTGAAAGGGTTGTTCCTAGGTCGACTTCTTGCATAATGAGCTGATGTCAACAAGAAGTGACCCTTCATAGGAGGGCCTTAATGAATCCCACATCTACGACATGGAACGAAGCAAATGATTTTGGAGGTGAAAACGATCTGATGATACAGGGTTCAGTGTGGCAGTCATGAAAGAATGGAGCATGAATGTATTGCAGCGAGTGAGACACAGGTGAATTCTCTGAGTGACTTCTCTTAAACATATCGGCGACACTGACGATAGATTGGTAGCGCTAACCCCAAATATGGATGGTGTAACGGACCAATGGTGATATGACTAGTGAACGGAACAACCCAACCCAACTCGGATGCGGAGAGAAAGTGTCATGTTCAAGAACGACTTGCTACCAATAAATTTTTTTCAAGTTTTCTTCCCAATTTTTGCCAGTCATTGCTAACCAGTACCTCTTTATTTTTGTCAAGCTTGAGGAGGATAACATATGCTTGTTCTATAATTTTCCCTTAAGGCAAACCTGTCGTTATATGTTAATGAGCCTCGCGAAAATGAAACTCGTTCTCGTCCATTTGGACGAGTTTGTCGCTATTCGGTTTTAACGAGTTTAACGACAAAGATAACTCGGTCCTTTTCAATTTTAGAGAGTCTGAAAGGGATGGAAAGGAAATTCCAAATATTCTTTTTTGTCATATAATCCGTTAAGTCAAAAAAAGCGTAAAATAATACGAAAGGGATGAATGTTCGATAATTTTAACGAGCCGAACAAGACAAGCGCTCGATCTTTTTGTGTAATAATCCCTCAAGTCCAAAAAAGATTAAAATCTAGAGGACGGATAGCACTTACGATCACTTTAACAAGCCAGAGAGGCTAATCGATCGGCAATCTTTTCATATTTTACGAGTCAATTGAAAAGAGCTTAAAGGAGACTTGTTTTTCGAGGAACGATTGATGATTTCGGGTAGTAGCTGATTCTAGGTAAGGTTTGGAATTTTCCAATCACGACAGTGTCACAAGAATGGCTAATAGAATCACTCTTCAAAGATGTTCCTCAAAAGGGTAAACAATCAAATGGAGGCGAATGATCGGCTAAAAACAGAGTGGAGGTGATGATGAGAACACGACCAATGCTCAAAAGCTAATGATAATGCATTCACAATGGTTATTTACCGGAAAATTGGTTCATTTTTTAATGAGCTTAAACTCTTGGGGAAACATTTGCTCATTGCTTATGTTTATTTTTTAACGAGCTTGAATTCCGTGTTAAAACTGCTTGTGATAATGGTCATTTATTCTTTGATTCACCATTAGCATTTTGTTCTTTCAAAGATTGTACTACCTGTTCAATTACTTCATCAAACCGATTATAAATGAAAACATATGCTTGATATATGAGTTAAGAACACTAATACCTTACTCGAATTACATTAATGGTAATTTAAAAGTGACTTTTACCTCTCATTTTACCATTTCACTTGAACTTGGTTTGTTGGAGTTCTGGAGGTGCTTTTCCCCCCTGATTTTCACTAGCTGATTCTGAGAGATTCTGTGGATGATTCTTGACACCGTCTGGACTAGGTAGGAGCTAAACTTGTGCTATTCAATTGCATTCTTTTCTTTTTGAATTCTGAGCATGTTTCCTTGCTTTGCTGAGCCTCTAGGGTTTGAACAACTCGCCTCGGCTCCATCACACCCTTCTTTAATCGAAAGGTGCAATGCATACTGGCCTTCTCATTGGCTAGTCAGTATGCATCGCTCCCAGTACACTGCTGAGGTGCGATGGGCACAAGGAGGAAACTTTTTGCACAACTTTCTCATAGATTTTTGCCCGTTTTTTTCCAAATCAAGATCCTGACTCTTCTCTTGTTTTTTTTCAGAGATTCATCGGAGCAAGATGGTTGTTATATGGCGATAACCTGAGCATGAAGAAGAGGGCACAGTTGCTTTACATGATCCGGGCGCAGTAACTGCATTGCAGAACTGTGGCCTGTTGAATTTTTTTCGCATCTCTAGCATGAGGCAACAAATCAACTTGTTGCAATATTTCCTCAATGCTTGGGATCCTACCAACCAGGTGTTCCAGATTAGGGGAAAATCGATCCCCTTGACTATCGTGGACATCTATTTTTTTGACCGGTTTATCGAGGCGTGGTGCCCCTCTCTCATTATCGGGTCCCGCCCGCGGGGGTGAGTCCGTGGGGGAGTATATTCGTCGGCACTATAGAGAGGGATCTCAGCTGAGTACGGACAGCAAGATCAATATCCGAGATGTCACTGACCGGCCCTTGAGGACCATTCTGTTCACTTTTTCTAGACTGGCTAGTAGTGTGGCTCTTCACATTGCTAACAGGTCTTACATGAAGTATGCTTTGGAATTCCTTGAATAGAAGGTGTTCAATTGGTGCGATGTAGTACTCTCTGTGATGAAAGAACAACTGAGTAAGGTGAAAAGTGGAAGATCCAATAATTTCAGCTATGGTTCTATTTTGACTGCTTTCGCTTCGGAGAAGATCCCACTGATGCAGCTGTAGTACATCTCACTTGGCCTACCTCCACCGACTGAACCACGAATGCAGAGATGGGTTGACCTCATGTCTTGACATGTTGGCCAGTCTCATATTTCTTTTTTTGATACTTTCTTTGAGTGGTTCGATCGTCAGGAGATGGTTTACACCAAGTTTCCATATGCTGGCATGGATTTCCGGGGTGACCCAGATTTAGTGCTGCCAGCTGGCGAGCAGTGGGGTGCTATGGTAAATCTTCTAACCATATCTCTGTTTATTATTCTTATAATGTTCTTATGCTTTCTTTGATCAAGACTAATCAAAACTCATGTGCTCATGTAGATATTGGACCAGTTCGACCAGTAGTACACCGCAGAGAACCAGCGGCCGCTCCAGTAGGAGAGGTTGTGGGGAGGGCCATCCTCTGCGACCTTGATGTGGCCAAGACTCTTTTAGCACTACAGGATTAGGTTTAGGGTCTCACTCTTTGTATCCTAGATGTGAGGACCGACGAGCTGCCTCTGCGGTTGCAGCGACATACTACTGGCGTACCGAGTTGATGGACTAGGCTTTTATGCATGATTGCACAGTCGGTGACTTGTTATCACCAGCATCATTAGACTAGGGTGCCCCCTAGCATTTCAAGTTTTGGGTCATTTGACCGATTTTGTGTTGGTTACAGAACATTATGTATAAACTATAAACAGTTATGTATATATTTTTTATTTTCGGAGCTTTCTTTTGGTTAAGTTACATGATCCTGCTGCATATATTGATGTGATGCTTCTCTTTTATAAATGTCGCAAATGTCTATCTAACACATAATTTGCCAATGAGTCTGTCAATGTGTTTAAACTTCTAGAAATATGTTGATATTTAATGAAATCGAACTGTCTTTTCAAAATCCTGACTCTTAGGAACATGCGATAGATGGCTGGATTCCGTACGGAATAGATACCAGTGAGTTGTAGAATGACGAGTTGTGAGTCTAGCCTGACGACAAGTCAACATATGCCATGTGTGATGGCATTAGAGAGGATTTCTATCAATGCACTGTATTCAGCGATATTGTTCGTCGACTGACCAATACATACCCCTTTGAAACTTACTAACCCGCTGCTGGGATCAAAAATGGCCCATGCTGTAGAAGATAGGTTCCGCGAACCATGACTCGCTCCATCGTCATATCCAACAAATGATTCCAGTAGGTTCAACATCTACAACGAATGCAAAAAAGTGGATTACCTAACCAAAATAATTACTCTTAGCGAAAACAGAAATGTAACAAAAGCATAAGGATTACTACGTGGAATTAAGCATAGTAACGCTTGAGGTACAACCCATTGCGAGGTTGCGCCAATGGAATCCCATCATAGTCCATCAATTTGTACGCTCCTTTTTCTAATACACACTTAACATTATAGGGACTCATCCATAACGATTTGAATTTCCCTGCTCCCAACTTATCGGATTCCTAGTCGTAAAGTAAGACTAGGTCACCTTCTGAGAAGACACGAGGTTTGACATTTTTGTCGAACTGTGCTTTGACTCGTTTCTTATGAGATTCATTAGCCAAAGCTGCATCACGACGGGTTTCATCCAATTGGATTAGTTCCAAGAAACAAGCCTCTTCTTCTGAAGTTCCGGGGAAAAGGTCGACTGCGAGTTTCAGGGACGAGATTTCACACTGAACTGTAAGATTGCTTCCAAACCATACACAAGTTGAAAAGGTGTAAACCCGGTTGCATTTCTTACCGATGTCCGGTATGCCCACAAGGTCGAGTACAGGATCAGGTGCCAATTCCATTTATGGACTCCGATAATTCTTTGCAGCATGCGCTTCAGGACCTTGTTGATTGCCTCAACTTGTCCGTTAGCTTGCGGATAGTATGGAGTAGAGCTGTCGTGGGACAGTCCTAATTTGGCAGCCAACTCAACCATCATGTGATTGCGAAAATGTGATCCATGATCTGTGACTATGGCCTGTGGAACGCTGAATTTGGAGACTACGTGATTAAAAAAGAAAAGGGCAGTCGTTTCGCCGTTGTTGTTTAATGTAGGCATCGCCTTGACCCATTTGGTAAAATAGTCTACCGCGACTATGATATACCCATGCCCCCTGGGTGAGGTGGGGTTACATGTCATGAAATCTATGCCCCATTTGGCGAATTTCCCAACAACAACTACTGGTTGCAGCGGTGCAGGTGGTCTTCTGGTTTTACTATCGAAAATTTGGCAAGCATGGAAACTTCTAACTGTGGTTATGCAATCTTTGAACATTGTTGGCTAGAAGTATCCTGCTCACAAAATTTTTTGCACTGTAGCATAAACAGATTAATGCCCCCTACACGTGCCTGAATGACAATCATTCAGGACTTTTTCGGCCTCCTCATGGGTGAGGCACCTCCGCAGAACTGTATCGATACCACGACGGTAAAGGGTATCACCAACGATCACGTTGTCTTTTGCTTGGTATCGAATCCGTCACTGTTAAGAGTGTGAGGTATTAGACCTATATGTTTATGTCTGGAGATAGATGATTATATCTCCGTACCACGGATTGCTTGAAGATATCAGAAACAGATTTTCATCCACGATTGCTTCTTCGGATGTTGCATTGTTGGATGACGATGGGAGATCACATAGTAACTTCGGGAATACTAGGGCTTTCTTTGATTTGGATTTTTTGAATTCTAGATCAAAATCTTGTAAAATTGCTATCCATTTTGAATATTTTGCCCCTAGCAACTGTCACGACAATATATAAGTCATGGGGTTGCAATCTGATAAAATGGTAGTTTTTCTGAAGAGGACATAGTGTCGAAATCTTTGTATTGCTTGAATAGCTGCTAGGGCTAGCCTTTCAACGTAGGAGTATTTCATTTCCATATCATTTAATATTCGTCTTAAATAATATATAGGATGTTCTATTCCATTATCCTCTTGAACTACAACCATCACTATGGTCGTATCTGCTGCAGCCAGATATAGGTTAAAGTCTTTTTGATAATCAAGAGCATACATTAATGACGCTTTTATTAAAGATTGCTTTAAAGAATCAAAGAAAGCTTGCGTGACCTGATCCCAAATGAAGGGTACTTCTTTTTTCAATAGATGAGTATAACCTTTAGCTAGTTCGACGTAATTTGGAATGAACCTCCTAAGGAAGTTTGCTTTCCCTTGGAGTTTCTGAATCTGAAGCAAGTTTGAAGGTGGAGGCAAATCAATGATTGCCTGAACCTTACATGGGTCAAGACGAATCCCATCCTTTGAGACCACGAAGTCAAGTAAATGACCAGAACTGACACAAAACACGCATTTGTGCGGGTTGAGTCGTATCTTGTAGTGTCAGAAATGTAGAAATATCACTCTCAAATGCTGCGGATGATCTGTCCGCTTTCGCGAATGAGCTGGAAGATCGTCGAGATATGGTTGAACGATGTTGTTGATGTCATGGAAAGCATAGTTCATTGCTCTCTGAAAAGTTTCCCCTGCGTTATTTAAACCAAAGGGTAGCTTGCGATATGCGAACGTGCCCCACAGACAAATAAATGCAGTCTTTGACTAGTCCTGTGGTAGATATTTATTTGATTATACGTAGAAAATCCATCCATAAATGAAAATATCTCACATCTGGCGCATTCGTCAATTATCTGGTCAATAAAGGGTGTAGGGTAGTTGTCTTTCGGACAAGCTTGATTTACATCCCTGTAATCGGTTAGAGGAACTGGGTAAATAAAACCAGCATGGAGGAGTTTTTCAACTTCTGCCTTGATGGCAATGGCTTTCTTAGGTTTCCATAGCCATTTTCGTACTGGTTTGACATCTAGATACATCTTAATTTCATGTTCAACTATGCTCGAGTCAATACCTAGCATTTCATCATATGACCAATCAAAAACATCTCTTAAATCGTGAAAGAGAGCGCTATATATTTCCAGTTATGAAGAAGAACAAGACTTCCCGACATGAATATTCTCTACAACATTTGTTTTGGTTGAGATATTTATTGCCGTAGTCTCTTCAATATTGGATAGGTTTCTCTCGGAATCTACCGTATTCACAGTATTCAATAGAAAGTCAAAAACTAAAGGATGGTCTAGGTCGTTGGAATTATCTTCTTTCCAATTCAGAAGATGGGAATGATGGTCGTAATCTTCCCATGGTGTCCCGTCAATCATCACTGATTGAACGATTCCCTCGTCTGTAGAGTGCACTTGTGACCAAGGATCTGAAGGGGTGCCATATTTCTTAGACCTATCTATCCAAACGCTTGATGAGCATTGATACGGGTTTGCCTCCCATGCTGAAAACATTGATTGTTATAATATTTCTAGTGGGTTTAGAGGCAATACCTGCAGATGATCCACATTAATATCGTTTTCTAACATCTTTCGAATGGAAGATATCATATTGTAGGTTCCCACATTAGCCACTTCCGCCAAATTGGTTGGAGGCAGTAGGATAAAATTTCCCATTAATGTGGGGTCTTTTAGTAGGCCTACTCCATATTTTGAAGTGCATTAGGGCTTCCATGGATCATCAGAATGCTTCCTGTAACTTGCGAACTGTTGGGGAGAAATGTTTGTTGGTCGATGATTGTAATTCCTCCTTGGGAAGGAAATGCAATTTTCCTAAAGTAGGTTGACACAACGGCTACCATGGCATATACCCAGGGTCTTCCCAGTAGGATGTCGTAATCAAGGTTTCCATTGATAACTTCAACACCAATTTCTACTATTTTGCCCCCCAGTTCGACTTGCAAGTTACTTAATATCCCATACGGGGTGTATGTTCGTCCATCAAATGCTTTTAATGTCATCAACAATCACAACAAGGATGGAGACCCTAGAGTTTTCCAGCAACTCATCGACATAATACATGTGGATGCCCCCTCATCAATAATTGTTCTATGAACAGTTTTGTTGAGGGCTTTCACTTGAATGAGGAAAGCTAGTTGAGCTGATAACTGAGGGTCGTATCCTTTGTGATTAAAAGATAAAAGATTGGAATCTATTGGGTCAATCCCACCTATTGCTGATAATAAAGCCTACTTTTGGAAGGGGCAATTTTGCAGTACCTCAAGTGTCGACATCACGGAGGGTGATTGGGATAAATCCTCCACTATATTATAGTGTTGTGCTGCTCTGGCATGAGGATTGAATGTCGATTTGTGTACTACTCACTTTGGCGGTTTTATCGTTAATTCAGGAATGATGAGTGGCACAACTTCAGTGGAAGTTGTTGTTGAACTACTAGGTTGATCATTATCCTTGTTTTTCAACATCTGTGGATTCCCGTAATCTTTATTCCTTGTCGATATGAGAGCATCATTCAGTTCCTTTGAAACCGACAACATTAGCACTTGGGACGGGGAAGCATTTTTGCTAGCAACCAGATTTGTTTCTGGGTTCGGAAACGGATCAGTCAATACAGCCAAGGTTTTTGAACTTTTGAAGAATTTTCTAAGTTCAGCTTTATATGGACACTCTCTAGTCCAGTGATCCTCGTCACATATTAGGCATGGATTTCTTGGTTTCTTATCCCCATAAGGGTTTGCAGAAGATTTTCTGGGAGATGACTCCTCCTGGTTCTTCTTCTTCCCTTTCTTTTTCTTCTTGCCTCCCGGTTGCTTGGGTTCTTTTCCTTTTTCTGTCAACACGGCATTTACTTCTGAGGCTAGAAGTTCTTCATTTGCGTTTTGACTCAAAATTGTGCGGGCCTTTTTCGACATAGCCTTTGTGGTTTTAGTGCTTGTCGTACCTATCACACCATTGCCGGCATGAGAGTCTTTGTTAGATTTAGGATGGGGAGGAATGGAAAATTCCGGTCTAGGAGCATCAAGGATTTTATCGTAGAGCGTGCCAGACTAAGTATAAATCAAGTCTAGATATTGTGCACGAGCAATAACTTGCTCTTCAGTGACGACTCCTCCCTTTGCCACATCTTTTGTAATAGTAGGTAACAATGACTTAATAAACCATTCAGCCAATAGCTAATCAGGAACATACATTTTTACCATTCTACGACGACGTCGCCATTCATGAATATGATCGGATATGTGAGTGGCTGTCATTTGTTTGAAATTGGTAAGTAGCTCAGTTCTTGTTTAGTACCTTATGGGTAACTGAAAATGGGTTGAAAAGGTTGTGGCTAGGGTAATGAAGTTATCAAACGAAGCTCTAGGCAATTCGATATACCACTTTGCTGCTGGACCAGTCACCGTTCGCTGAAAGAGGTGAAGCCTGATCGAATCATCATTGAGAGTTTTGGATGAACACCACAGATGAAAGGTCATCACATGATTCGATGGGTCTTCACCCGGATTTCCATTAAATTTAGGAATATCAGGTAGAATTTTATGTGGAATCAACAACCACCAAGAGGCGTAAGCAATTGGATCGTTCGTTAGTCGATTTAGATCTGGTAACTCTAAAGTTGCCACAAAAGGAAACTGTTGATTCAGGCTTGGTGGAGCATACCCATGATAAGATGGAATTGCTTGAGCAGTTGGTCTTTGCATACCAGCATAATGCATTTGATGTTGGTAACTTTGGTAAGGTTGATGGGCTTAACCATTATGATATGGTTGATATGGCTGCCCATTACTTGCAAAGACTTGTTGCTCATATCCTTGGTAAGCTTGTTGGAATTGCGATTGTTGGTATTACACCAGCCATGGTTGTGAAGTCATGGGGTGTTGTCCAGTACTGACTGTTTGATGAAGATGGGGGGTGGTGGTCCCCGTTTGAACATGTGTCATTCCACTAGTTGGTGATTGCGATCATGTTATAGGTACAAGAGGTTGTTGCATTATAACCTGAGAAACTTGAGGTTGGCATACAACTGGCAACGCTTGTACATACGATACTACCACAATAGCCGGCGTAGTGGGGATATTTTTCATAGGTAAACTTTGTTGCATTGAGTATACAACTCTTGGTTGTTGAGTCAGGGTTGGCACCCAACCGCTAGTTGTAATTCTAGCATAACCTAAATTTTGTTATGAACTCTCGCATGGTTGTCCTTCTGAAGAAGGCAATGAAAGGGTATGAAACCCTCCATACGATGATAATCCAGTACTCAAAGGAATGATTTGCCTTTGGGGACTGGTTTTCCCAAATTGACACTGTGAAGGATTAATTTGTCAAGACTCAACGTAAGAGATTCCAGATACAATTCTGGACGAAAAAATGAGAACAGTCCATACTGTCAAAATAGCCCTTGGATGGACTCCATCCAACGATTGAGAGCTGGTTGGGACAGATGGCACGTTGGTGAACATTGTCAGAGTAGCAGCAGGAATTTTTGCTACTGCTGTGTTGGGTGACACAGTCCTTGCTGTCGATGATTGTTCAGACATATTAAGCCTATCCAAAATATTCCTTAGCGATTCTTCAGGAACTTCCGATGGCGGGAAAATATCTTCTGATGAAGAAGGATACATGGCGATCGCAGCTCCAAACTGCGTTGGAGTGTTAGATGGAGGATCTTCCACAATCTCTTCTATGGCAATCAATCCAGGAGGAAGAGGTAGACCGTCAGGTCCGTAAAATATTTCTGGTTTTGAAGAAGATATAAGTTCTACAGCAACAGATGTTTGGGGAGTAACATCTTCTGAATCAGCTGTAGATGGAGTCGGTTTAGGAATAGAAATGTTTACCATCACACTAGGATCAGTTGTAATGTTCTTTTGTTGTTGCGGAATTTCTCCTGTAGAGGCAGGGATACCAGAAATGTTCGGAGTAATAGGAGTCTCTGACGATGTTAGAGTACTTGCTCCAATCAACCTAGGGGACTTTGATCCAGTCAAACAAATCTGCTTTGTCCGGAATGGTTTCGCTTCTGGAGTCAACGACGGTTGACTCGTACATCTCCACGAACGACGGGGTTTTGATTGACTTTCTTCCACGATTGCAGATTACTTGATCAACTCAAAATAAAAGGGGAAAATGTTTTTGAATTAAATGAATTTTAGACGCTTTGACACAACTTGTTTTTTCAATTTTTAAGAGTTGAGAAAAAAAAAAAGATGACTCTAGTCGCCTTCGATTTTTAATGAGCCTGAAGTGACAAGTGCTCAATGGACCTTTTCTTTTAACGAGTCTGAAAAGGAATGAAAGAGACTTCTCTAGAAATCTAGGCAGAGGGGATTACCAAACCAATCGCAAAACTGCAGGATACTTTTTACGATACGGCAATCAATCTTCCCGAATGTTGTGTTCAGTGCATTGCGATCGATAGGGTGGCAGACACGGCTTCCTAAGGATAAAGGATATAGCCTAGTCTGGTCTCCCAATATATACTCGATGGTACGTGGGAGCACAAGTCCGTACTGGCACTTGTCGTCTCAGAGTGGAGGATTCACCCAACCAACAATGAAAACAACAGTTACCAGGTTTTACGATGCCGGAATACGTCTCTAACCTAGACTTATAGATGTTGTGCGTTAGGTTCCAAAGCGTTTTTAGATTCATTAAATTTATTTTATAGTTGATCTTGTTTAAAAAGTTTCCTTTCAGGTTCACATCGTGATGTGTATACAATTCCTAAAATGTAGTCTAAGATTATAAACACCTGTTTAATCTTCTTTTGGCATTGAAAATCCTAGCTACTAAGGAAAGAAAATTGATAGTCTTTCAACAAAGAGCACAAAGCACACACTAAATGCACTATCCTAAATAAAACCAAGTAGTCTAAATGCAAATGCACATGCAAGTATTTGTTTTCAGCCTTCTTAATGTATAAATGCCAAGAAGAATGGTAAGTGCAAATCTGAATTATTTTCAAAGCAACAATACTTAACAAATTTCTTTTCAAAATGAAGTGAAGATAAGGGCGACACTTTGCAATTTCGAAAAGAAAACTATTTTCGACACTTTAAAAACTACTAATTCAAATCATATACAAGAGTAACAGTATAATCGACTATCAAGAACAATAAGATTCTCTTCTATGACTGAAAACGACACTTAAGACACCTTCAGATTAAGAAATGACAGTTCGACTATGCTACTTCTTTGAAAAGAGTACTGAAAATGGCACACAATACATAAAAACACTTACAGTTCTTTGCACAATAGAGGCGGAATGATGGAAGAGAAGGGGGTTTTCACAGAGATATACTGACCATAGACAGCAAAACTCTTGAATAGAAATGAAAAGAGTGAAGAAAAACCAAAGTCTGAAGGTAAAATTAACCTTCCCTGACCATCGCACCTGTCACACAGGGAATCCAGTATGCATCTCATCTACTGCACAAGGGAAGTGCGATGCATATAGTTTTCCTTGAAGGGAGGGTGCGATGGTACCAGTGCGAGACTTTTAACTAGTCTTTGCCCACAATTTTCAATTCAGTTCAGGGATTTAGGCTGAGTAAGTGATGTTCAGTAAATGTAAATCACAGGGGTTGATCTAAGGAGGTTACTAGAGCCACCACTTAGGGAAATTAGAAAGTTTGTAAATCAATTGTTTAATTCATAAACAAAACTTGGAGATAGACTGAAGCAGCATTGATCTACTTTGCATTTGCATAACAAATGCAGTTCGAAGGCTAGCTGGCTTGACTTCAGGCTCCGTCTGTAAGTTTATAAAACAAACAGAGATAGACTAACAAACAATCTATTCGCTCCCCAGCGAAGTCGCCATTTTGTTACCAGGAATAGTGTCCACTCAGAGCTGCTATTCCCACTAAGACTGGTAGCTATCTTAGAAACAAACAAGTAAAGACTACTTTCGCTTTCCTTTATGAAAAATAGATAAGAGTGGAACAAAGGACACCGACATTAGTCTTGCGCTTGGTTCCTTGCTTGATTCCTCTCCTTCCTGATAGATCTTTACCGCTTCTTATTCATCTGCCCAGCTTCAAAGAACACCTGTGGAATCAAAGCAGCATAATACTATCAAAGAAAAGAGATCTATATTCATAAATAACAAAGGACCGGATATGTATTAACCACACAAATGCATTTACAATCAAACATACAAGAATGTGAAGGAAAACTTGAATAGCTTTATTAATATCAAGAATAGCAAGAGGATTACAACCAATTGTTCTGACCCA
>APFE031261504.1:2743-60330 GCA_000404065.3 Pinus taeda
CCTATATACTAGTGATTACCCCATTACTATTGTAGTTGTATCCCTTATTAATATTGTTGTGCCCCTATTGTCCCCATATTGTTATTACTGTGCCCCATAGAATCCCTCTATTGTTATTTTTGTGGCTTTATATTATTATTGTTAGGTCAGCTGGGTTATATTGTGACTCCTTAAGACTCCTATATATAGAAAGGAGGTTTTGTCATTTGTATCATCTAAGAATTGTTCATTTATGTAATGTAAAGGAGGTTGCCCCCTCGAAGAGGCTGAATTCTAAGGCGTCGATCTATCTTTTCTATCTTTTCTTGAGCTGGTTTCATAACATTTCCTCATCTAGTCATGGACATCTTTGAACAAAGTCAGCCAATAATATCCAACATGTAGTATTTTGTGGGCTGTAATGTCTCCTCCAAAATTTCCACCTGCTCGGCCATCATGCAATTCCTGCAAAACCGTTTGCGCATCAGATTTCAAGGCATCTTAATAATCGAATCATAGTTTCTCCTGAATAACACATTATCAATGATTTCAAAATGTTTGGCTTTTAACCTTAAGGCACATTTGTTTTTGTAGTTGAATTCAGGGGGAGCATATCCATTTTTTAAGTAAATATTAGATCAGCATATTGGGATTCAGAGTCAATGATACTTATCTCGTTTACTTGTACAGTACTATTTGAATCTTCATGATCTAGTATATTGGAAGCTCCTACCAATAACCTCCAAAAACCTTGCCCTCTAACAATTTTGTTGGTTTAATATCAATGTCATACTCTTGTAAAGTTGTTACCCAGTTAGCTCTTTTCTCTCCTACTTCTCTTTGAACTAGCAATTGTCTCACTGCGGAGAATGGGACTATTACTTTAGTGTGTGTTTTTAGGAGGAATGGTCTAAAGTGTTTGGCAGACTTAAATACAGCGAAAGCTTGTTTCTCAAATTCGGAATAATTGAGCTCAGCACTCTGCAAATTAGAATTAAAGAAAGATATGGGTGCTTATACTTGTTGATCATTGATCTGTGTTAAAACTGTTATCACTAACTTTGTTCCCTTTGACTCCTAAGGGAATACGGTCGAGGTAACCACAAACCAAGCTTTGGACTGCAGGTCCTAGCCTACCTGCAATCAGAGAGGGCTCTCTCTTTAGGATTTAGCTTTGTTTAAGGGATGATTTTAGGCTAGATATGATGCACATGGGTTTTGATTTTGATTGATGGGATGGTTGATCTGTTCAAGCAGAGTTGGCATGCAAAGTGTAAGAAGTTCAAACCATTGGGCATGGAGTCAATGAATGTGAAATGAAGGATGCGTTTTCCTTGGTAGAAGAGGGGAATATGGAGCAGGATAGCTACGCATGGCACAATGATTTATGCTGGAAAAAGGATGAAATGGAGGTCAGGGAATGAGAGGCATTTAAGGATCTCTCATCCAGCCAAAGAGGGAAAGTGGATGAAAGCTGAATAGGGCAATGAAGAATTCCCAGACAACATTCATATAATGAAGGAAATAGCTTAAACATGTGAAATTAAGAATGCATATTCATCACTAATTTAGAGGAAAACATAGAAAAGTTACAAGAATTGAGCACAGAGGGCATGAAAACCAGTTCTGATCTATTCTTTTTTCCTGCAACTTAGATTATGATATTATAGATGATACAACTACGTATAAACTGATAAACAGAGGGAGGAAAAAATTATTGAACCGTGAGCAAGCACGAGAATTCCGTATCAAGTTCTTCAGCCATTAAAAGCACAGCTAGCCAGTTCAGATGCAAGCATTCCAGCATTCTTTGATTACAGAAGTTCTTAATCTTTACAGTGCAACTCTCTAATGAGAGATCAACTAAACAACCCACCAACCCTTATTACATTGTTCAAGGCTATATTTATAGGCAAAATATCTACAAAAAAGATCTGCTAGAAGATCTTAGGAATTAAATGCAGTTAACCTAACTTCTCTTGCAAGTAATGAAAAATATCTATCTAATGTTGTGCTGGGGGCAGCTGCTTCAAAAAATGAGGTTATCTGTCTTTTGCTGTTATGCGCTAGCCATTCATTATAATTGCGCATTAGTCTCTGTTCCACTGCTCTTGAGTGGCTTTACTGCGCATTAATCGTGGTCTGAGAGCCTTAAGTGGCTTCACCGCTTTCTTATGGTCGATCTAATACTCTTTGTCGCTTCACAGATACTCTTTAATTGAATCTGGGCTTCATCTTTCTCTGATACTCTTTAAACTGCTAAATCGCCCCTTTCTGTTTCTTTTTGGCAAAACTGACTGCTGCAAACCACGCGCTGGATGAGGCTTTCCATTTTGGCCTATTTCCCTTAGCGATGCGTGATTTCGGGCCTCCTAAGCATCGACTTCGCACTTGCGCGCTTTTTTGGCATGTGACATCAACATGACGTCAGCGATACGGCTGATGATGTCAGCAGTGAGACCCACTACGGATGATGACGTCAGCAGGGTGACGTGGCAGGGCGACATGGCAGGGCAACGTGGTGTTTACGTCACGCAGGGGGAAGCGGTATCCGGTTTTAGGCGCACTGCTTTTTGGGCAAAGGTGGTTTGAAGGGAGGGGGCTCCGCCACAGCCGAGAGGGCGACGTGTGGCAGGAGTACGACAGGAAAACCGCCCATCTTCCGGACGCTAACCATCGGCACATAGGGGCAGGAAAAGACCTGCCCACCGTAGATCTTAGGGCGCTCCAAATCTAACGGCCGACGGGACAGGTAAGACGGAGGAAGGTTAGGGACGAGGCCTGCGTGCTGTTTTAATATTTGTTTATTCATGCGGCGGGGGGTGAACATTAGGAATGTGGGTTTTATGGTTTACGCGCCAGGGGGGTTAAATGCTTTAAAACTTTAGGATAAGGGCGGAAAGTGGGTTTCATGGGGTTAGGATTAAAGGGAGATGGTTGTTAGTCTAACCAGAGGTCAAACTAACTCCAAATTAGAACACGGAAGGGTTAACAGCAGCCCTGACTTAGGACATATGGCTATAGTGCCAAGGAAGGGATATGTAATATTTTTGGGATTTTATATAGTTTTCACATAGTGGGGGATAGGGGAATGACTTAGGGAGATAAATAATAAAGTTAGGAGTTAGTATGACTTGGTGGAGTGGAAATATAAGGGAAATGATGGATTGTGTAAAGATTATTTTTACACAAGAAATGTGGTTTCTTTTCACTAAGTCAACTCAGATGTCAACTTGGTTTTTTTACAAGGATGGAGTGAAAATAGGACTGGTTGGGCAGATTTCAAGGTCCTTGAGGGGATGTTAGTGAAAGATTTCTGACGAAATGAGAAGGGGAAGTTAGTCATGCTTCCTTGTTGTATCATCAAGTCATTGCCTGGTGCCAATGCCATAAATGAGATGAGTCCTTTTTGACAAGACCACAAGTGATTACCAATCTGCTTCTGCAACCTCAAACTACCTACCCAGCCTAATACACCTAACATTTTTTCTTCTTTTGGTTTGGGTGCATTTGAACTTACAAACCCAACTTGACAAATTTTTCTTTTCTATTGTCCTCCTATCTACATCTATACTTATTTCATCCAGGGGCTCAGATTAGGCTATTGAGCACCCTTACTTCTCTACCTATCTAAGAATCTGCCCAGATTAAGTTGTTTGGATAGACAATAATTCTCTATATTCTACAACATGAAATTGAAACCTAGGGAGACCAAGATTAAGCTGTTTGGACCTCCCTTTAACTGAAAATTCTTCAAAAATGGAATAACTCCTCAAAATTAGAATACAGCAGAGGCACTTAGGCTAGAAGATTCTCATGGACACTTCTTTGGCCTGAGTATCAAATATGGAACATTGCAGCCTGCGGAGCATGACATATTTGGCATGTAAAAATGTCAATCATGAAAGATGAATACCTGCTATGAGCAGGAGGCTAACAGTGGCTCCACTTGGGGATGGCCTTTCCTTGTGAAAGGCCAAGAACAGCAGGTCAGAATGCCTTGATCTTCAATTGTTGTTGTACTCTGAAAACTTTCCTTTGTTGGCTACTTTATTTATGAACATGACAGCAGACTTGAAGAGCTTATGGCCTTCACTTCGGGCTTCAAATGCAGCAAGCTTGCTATCCAAACAGAAAACTGAAATCCTACCTACCTACTCTAACCAGCACTTACTTCGTTGTTAGGTGAAATGAAATAACCAATGCAGCCACTTAAGTATTATAAGCATGAACGAGCTTTGTTGCTTGTGCTTGTTGGCGAGAAAAACTGAGATCTTGCAATCTGATATGGCTTTGTTAATCTTTGAGAAGATCAGAAAACTGCTAACCTTCTTTACTGAAACAAGAAAATGTACAAAAGGGTCCCGCAACATATATACATTATTGTTGGGCTGAATTGAAGAACTGTACAAAAGTTTGGGATCACTATCATGCTTTGGAATGGGAGATTATCAACATTTTGATATTGAGGCATACAGCCTGCTAATGGAGAAGAGCACTTCTTTACTTCATCATACACCCTATCAGCACATGAATCATATACACCATGAAATGATATTTGAAATTCATTACAAACATGCTCATATGGCCCTTGACTGATCTGTGCAGGCTGCTCTTCTTCTTCAAAAAACTCAGATGGCTGAAAACAAAGAGGCAGGGGATCCACTTGTATCACTTGGTCATGAACAACCGCTTTCGAATCTTCCTCGCTCTGATATTCAATGGCTCTTTGGGGCTGCAAAACTGGAGGCCATATATTTTGAACACTGATTTGGGCTTCCTCCAGGTGATCAATATCAACACTTGTTGATATTTGCTTATTAACTGCATGATAGTTCTCCTTAATAAATTGAAAAGTATCCACACAAAAAGGTAAAGTTCCTTCGCTGAAATAAAAAATTTTGCGCTTTCCTCCTTTACTTCACAGCTGAGATATGCACGTTGATCACTAATTTTGGGTTTCTGATCCTAAATTGTGCTTTCTGCCAAAATAGGCTCTGCCTCCTGTACAAGGCTGATTTGGTCATTAGGCTCATCATCATCATCATACTCATCATATTTTGGAAAGCAGTTGAAAGAAGAGAGGTTGTTATATTCATATAGTATATCAGGAGATTGCTCCATTATGTATGGTTGTACGAATATGTCATTTGTTTTGTGGCAGGGTTGTTCATGAATGTCATTACTTTCCTTTCGCAAAACAGATGTGTTCTGGTGTTCTAAACATTCCACTTTCATTGTGATCATTTCCTCTGACTTTTGTAACAGACCAAGAAGTTTATCTTCTTGCTCTGCTTTGCGCTTTTCCTCCCTGATTTTTAGATTTGCCTCTATGTCCACTGCCATGTCCTGTATTTGTTTCATGGTGGATGGGCTCCTTTCTCTTAAACGGAATTCTATTTCTGGGTCAAAAGCTCTTGGATAATGCAATAGAGCTAAATCAGGGGGAGGTCTAATATTCAAAGGCAGAGAATGATAAAATTGATTGAATCGATCATGAAATTGCTGAACAGATTCATTTGGACTTCTTTTTAACTGATTATATTCTTCAATGAGCAAGAGGAAATTAAGTTTGATCATCCATCTATCAAGGAAGAGCTTGGAAAACTACTGAAGATTGGAAGTGCTAGCCTCAGGCAATGCTTTAAACCAAGTCTTAACTTCGCTTTGCAAAGAAAGGGCAAACAGCCTGATACTAACATCCTCATCCTCCACTTCAAATATATTAAGATAGTCTTCAAAGGCTTGGATATGTTTTTGGGCAGTGATACCATTCTCTCCATCAAATCTTGGAAGATACTCAGGATGATTTTTGGGCAGAGGATTAAGCACGGGAGGCAAAACAAGAGGCTTATATCTTTTAGGAACTTTACGAGGCATGAGATTATGTACAGGGATTGGCTGAATGGGCTCAACATGAACAAGGATAGAATGATTGGCTTTGACATTTGTTTCCTCCTTGGCTGTATGATGATTTTCAATAGCATTTGAAGGTTGTTGTTGTAATGTGCAAGGAGGATTTTCAACAACATTTTCAAAAGGAAAATCATGAAAATCAAATTTAAAATGGTTTTTAAAATACAATATACACAGCAAAATTCTATGGAAGAGAAAGAACATGACCTCTTGGATAGAAATCCAGGTCAAAAGCCTGATCTGCTCATATATTTCTCTTGGGTTCATTTCTCGAGTGGAGTGTTTATTATGAGGATTATGTGGAGTCGCCAGGTGGATAAGTAAATTAACTTTGAAGAGCCTAATCTCTGTCCACCACATAGATCAGGACTTAATATGCAATAAGAAACAAGATATTTTTAGATTTTTTGAGATTTTTTTATTTTTTGTGATTTTTCAAAACAAGTTTAATACTTATTCGAAAGGCAAACTGATCAAAAAGGGGATTTATAGTGATGAACATATGATTGTCCCCAGTGGAGTCGCCATTATGTTATCACTCAGGTTGTTCACTTTGACTCCTAAGGGAATACGACCGAGGTAACCACAAACCAAGCTTTGGACTGCAGGTCCTAGCCTACTTGCAATCAGAGAGGGCTCTCTCTTTAGGATTTAGCTTTGTTTAAGAGATGATTTTAGGCTAGATATGATGCACATGGGTTTTGATTTTGATTGATGGGATGGTTGATCTGTTCAAGCAGAGTTGGCATGCAAAGTGTAAGAAGTTCAAACCATTGGGCATGGAGTCAATGAATGTGAACTGAAGGATGTGTTTTCTTTGGTAGAAGAGGGGAATATGGAGCAGGATAGCTACGCATGGCACAATGATTTATGCTGGAAAAAGGATGAAATGGAGGTCAGGGAATGAGAGGCAATTAAGGATCTCTCATCCAGCCAAAGAGGGAAAGTGGATGAAAGCTGAATAAGGAAATGAAGAATTCCCAGACAACATTCATATAATGAAGGAAATAGCTTAAACATGTGCAATTAAGAATGCATATTCATCACTAATTCAGAGGAAAACATAGAAAAGTTACAAGAATTGAGCACAGAGGGCATGAAAACCAGTTTTGATCTATTCTTTTTTCCTGCAACTTAGATTATGATATTATAGATTATACAACTACGTATAAACTGATAAACAGAGGGAGGAAAGACTTATTGAACCATGAGCAAGCACGAGAATTCTGTATCAAGTTCTTCAACCATTAAAAGCACAGCTAGCCAGTTCAGATGCAAGCATTCCAACATTCTTTGATTACAGAAGTTCTTAATCTTTACAGTGCAACTCTCTAATGAGAGATCAACCAAACAACCCACCAACCCTTATTACATTGTTCAAGGCTATATTTATAGGCAAAATATCTACAAAAAAGATCTGCTAGAAGATCTCAGGAATTAAATGCAGTTAACCTAACTTCTCTTGCAAGTAATGAAAAATATCTATCTAATGTTGCGTTGGGGGCAGCTGCTTCAAAAAATGAGGTTATCTGTCTTTTGTTGTTATGCGCTGGCCATTCATCATAACTATGCATTGGTCTCTGTTCCACTGCTCTTGAGTGGATTTACTGCGCATTAATCGTGGTCTGAGAGCCTTAAGTGGCTTCACCGCTTTCTTATGGTCGATCTAATATTCTTTGCCGCTTCACTGATACTCTTTAATTGAATCTGGGCTTCATCTTTCTCTGATACTCTTTAAACTGCTAAATCGCCCCTTTCTGTTTCTTTTCGGCAAAACTGACTACTGCAAACCGCGCGCTGGATGAGGCTTTCCATTTTGGCCTATTTCCCTTAGCGATGCGTGATTTCGGGCCTCCTAAGCATCGATTTCGCACTTGCGCGCTTTTTTGGCGGGTGACATCAACATGACGTCAACGGTACGGCTGATGACGTCAGCAGTGGGACCCAGTACGGATGATGACGTCAGCAGGGTGACGTGGCAGGGCGACATGGCAGGGCAACGTGGTGTTTACGTCACGCAGGGGAAGCGATATCCAGTTTTAGGCACACTGCTTTTTGGGCAAAGGTTGTTTGAGGGGAGGGGGCTCCGCCACAGCCGGGAGGGCGATGCGTGGCGGGAGTACGACGGGAAAACCCCCCATCTTCCGGACGCTAACCATCGGCACGTAGGGGCAGGAAAAGACCTGCCCACCGTAGATCTTAGGGCGCTCCAAATCTAACGGCCGACGGGACAGGTAAGACGGAGGAAGGTTAGGGACGAGGCCCGCGTGCTGTTTTAATATTTGTTTATTCATGCGGCGGGGGGTGAACATTAGGAATGTGGGTTTTATGGTTTACGCGCCAGGGGGGTTAAATGCTTTAAAACTTTAGGATAAGGGCGGAAAGTGGGTTTCATGGGGTTAGGATTAAAGGGAGATGGTTGTTAGTCTAACCAGAGGTCAAACTAACTCCAGATTAGAACACGGAAGGGTTAACAGCAGCCCCGACTTAGGACATATGGCTATAGTGCCAAGGAAGGGATATGTAATATTTTTTGGATTTTATATAGTTTCACATAGTAGGGGATAGGGGAATGACTTAGGGAGTTAAATAATAAAGTTAGGAGTTAGTATGACTTGGTGGAGTGGAAATGTAAGGGAAATGATGGATTGTGTAAAGATTATCTTTACACAAGAAATGTGGTTTCTTTTCACTAAGTCAACTCAGATGTCAACTTGGTTTTTTGACAAGGATGGAGTGAAAATAGGACTGGTTGGGCAGATCTCAAGGTCCTTGAGGGGATGTTAGTGAAAGATTTCTGACGAAATGAGAAGGGGAAGTTAGTCATGCTTCCTTGTTGTATCATCAAGTCACTGCCTGGTGCCAATGCCATAAATGAGATGAGTCCTTTTTGACAAGACCACAAGTGATTACCAATCTGCTTCTGCAACCTCAAACTACCTACCCAGCCTAATACACCCAACATTTTTTCTTCTTTTATTTTGGGTGCATTTGAACTTGCAAACCCAACTTTACAACTTTTTCTTTTCTACTGTCCTCCTATCTACATCTATACTTATTTCATCCAGGGGCTAAGATTAGGCTATTGAACACCCTTGCTTCTCTACCTATCTAAGAATCTGCCCAGATTAAGTTGTTTGGACAGATAATGATATTCTATATTCTACAACAGGAAATTGAAACCTAGGGAGACCAAGATTAAGCTGTTTGGACCTCCCTTTAATTGAAAATTCTTCAAAAATGGAATAACTCCTCAAAATTGGAATACAGCAGAGGCACTTAGGCTAGCAGACTCTCATGGACACTTCTTTGGCCTGAGTGTCAAATATGGAACATTGCAGCCTGCGGAGCATGACATATTTGGCATGTAAAAATGTCAATCATGAAAGATGAATACCTGCTATGAGCAGGAGGCTAACAAAAAGAATAGCATAAGACATTTTAGTGGCCAAAGTATACAAAATAAAATGACTAGGAAAATTCAGAGTATTCAATGCAGGAGCATTAATGATCGCTTGTTTGATCGAGTCAAAAGTTTCTTTTTCGTTATGTCCCCATTTGAAGACTGAATTTTTCTTATTCATGGATTGCAAGGGCAAAACAATATGAGAAAAATCAGGAACAAATCTTTTCATAAAATTTATCTGTCCCAAAAATGACTGCATAGATTTCTTATTATGTGGCAAAGGGATATCATAAATTTCTTTTATCCTGTCAGAATCAATGTTTATGCCATTTTTGGATACAATAACCCCTAGAAGTTTACCTTCATTAAGAGTAAAGAATGATTTCTTGGGATTTAAGGAAATCCCATATTTTTTGCAACATTCAAAGATCTGCTTTAAATCATGCAGATGATTGCTCTTTTTCTTAGAATAGACAATTATGTCATCTAAGTAAACAACGACTTTCCTATTGATCAAACCTTTGAAGGCTATATCCATGGCTCGTTGGAAAGTAGCTCTAGCATTTATCAAACCAAAAGGCATTTCCTTATAAGCATATGTTCCTCATTTGGTTATGAATGTAGTCTTTAATCTATCATCTGGATGTACCAGGATCTGATTGTATCCTGAAAAACCATCAAGAAAATACATTAACTCTGATTCAACTACTAATTGAAGTATCTGCTCCATTGTTGGTAATGGGAAATTATCTTTCTGACATGCTTTGTACAGATTCCTAAAATCTATGCAAATCCTAATATCACCATTATTTTTCCTCATAAGTACTAAATTTGAGACCCATTTAGAATGTCTGACAAGAAAGATTATTTTGGCTTTAAGGAGTTTATTCAACTCTGCTTTGGTTTGACTTTCAAGATTTGGGTGAATTTTCCTTAGTTTCTGTTGTACAGGTTTCTCATCAGAAATCATTGGAATTGTGTGTTGAATGATAAAGGTATCATAAGTTTTCCGATCTTCATAATTCCAAGCGAAAACATTTTTTCATTTCTTCAATAATCTGATGAAAGCAAATATTTCATCTGATGAAATTCCAAGTCCTAGATTGACATTTTGTGGTTTGGCCTCAGTGCCGAGATTTACTAATTCAAACCTTAAAGTTGAACTTTAAAGTTTTGCATTAGTGACCATTTTGAATCTATCCTTAATATCGTAAAGATCTTCTAGCTTGACCACAAATTTAGGAATAGGATTTTCATTGAGTCTCTGCCTTAATTGAAGATCATGATCACTTTCATCGACAATCTGATCGTTATAAGATCCTTCAGAAGTTAAGAAATTTAAGATATCCTCATCATGATTGAAGACACGCCAATTGGTGACATTATCTGGGACAGATGGCCGAAAAATAAATTTAATAGAAAATATATATGGACTATAATCCTTGGAAGGAAGGAGTTAAAAAACAACATTAGCTAAGATATATATTGTTGCATTCTGTGATCTAGGAATAGGAGAAATGTCAAATTCCATAAAATGGGTTATGAGATCTTGAACAAGTGATTGATAATGTTTCAGATGCCCCGAAAGACAATGAATAGTATTTCTCACTTGTTTAATGACAATTTCGGAATCACCAAATACTTTTAGATATTGGATATTTAGGCCTATTGCTTTATAGAGCCCTTGAATCAATGCTTCATATTTTGTAGCATTGTTGGTACACTCAAATTCTAATCTACATGATAACATCATTTTTTCTCCTTCTGGAATGACTAAAATACATCCTGCTCCTGCACCATCATTAGATTTAGATCCATCAAAATACAAAGAACAAAATAAAGGCTTATTCACATGTTTATTTACAAGTTCATCTACAACACTAACACACTTCGCGATCAATTCTAATTTGATTTGGTTTCCCATTATAGGGAAGCCACATGTGAGACCAATCAGTCGAAATATAACCCTGAAGTTTTTCGGACCAATCTCTCTAAGGATTAAACCATAAAACTCAGGGATGTCAACAATTAATATATCAATTCTTTGGACAACCCTGGGATCAGTAGATGATCTGATAGTAGCTGAATTTATTTCTCCTAAAACTTGAACCTTAGTTTGATCTAATTGAACAATATGAGTTGCAGACTTCTAGGGTTCAATATTTAACTTGGAGCAAACTGAGGCTCGCATTATGTTTGAAGAAGCCCCTAAATCAATCAAGCAATTATGCAAATTTATATTGTAAATCTCGTAAGTCAAGAGAAAAGGAAGAGTGTGCAAATTTGACCTATCCCCAATTAAAACGACACCGATAGCATCCACCTTATCAGATGGTGGCTTACCTGATCCTCTAGTAGCCTTGGATAATACACTAGTTGGAAGAGAAGAAGAAGGTAATACATTTAATTCTTTAAGCAACAATTTTTGTTGATGCTTGAGCTTGCTAAGTTCAAGCAGAGAAATATTTGCTTGAGTCTTCTTCATATCTTCCACTAAGTTATAATCCATGGAATCTGAAACTACCAGTGTTTTAGCTGATGAGGGAGGATTGGACGAAGATGTTTGATTGTGGGGAGACGCAACTGGAGCTTTCTTTGTGGGAACTTTCTCTTTAGGAACAAGATTTGAATTTTCTTCTTTTGATTTGCTTGATTAGACTCTACTATACTTTTACTTCTGGTGTTTACTGACAAAGCTTCTTGTTCACTTTCATTATCAGAGTTGGGTAGGATAAAATCCCACATTCCATGACATTCAACTATTTCATCTTCTTTCGTTTCTTTAGCTGATAAAACTGTATCTTCATCTTCATCATCATCCAGATCAAATTCTGCGTTAGATATAGCATTAGTTGGTTTAGGATCAGTTGGTTGATTTCTTTTAAAGTTCCTAAATGGTCTTTTCGTAGAAGTTTTAGGTACCTGTTTTTTTATTTAAACCATTTCATTAGACATGGTCTTAAGAACTTTTTGTAAGCATTCCATGTCATATGGATCCTTGGTTGCTTTCTTCTTTGAATCATCTCTAAAGGTAACTTTCTTGGATTTCCTTTCTTCTAGAGTGTTTTTATTTTCCAAAGCAAGGATATGTTTTTCAACAGCTATTGCTTCCTTCATATTTTCTGCTAAAGTTGGTTCAGCAGCCCTATCAACGAAGATGGCTATGTTTGAAGGCAGAGTAGAAATGTACCATTCATTTCAGACCTCCTCACTATGCTTGAATGTCGCAGGTATTTTATTCAACAGCTTATTGAAGCATTAGTTGAACTCTTCAATGGGCCCTTTTGATTCGGCTTTTAAGTTGGAGAGGTCATTAATCAAAGTTGTTCTAGACCTATCATCTCCAAACTTAGTTAGAAATTTCTCTTGGAAAGCATCACAGCTATTGATAGACCCTGGTGGTAATGAAAAGTACCATGATCCTGCTGCTTCTTGTAGAGTGTATGGAAATAGTCTAACAACAACTTCTTCTCCCATAACTCCATTCAAGTTGATTGATAACATGAAATTGTTTATATGTTCTTCCGCTAACATGCCATTGTTAGGATTAAATTTAGGTAGCCATTTTTCAGGATGTGTTGGAAATTGGGTCAAAGGTGCAAGCATTCTGACACCTCTTGGGTTGGTCCATGGCCTTGGTTGAGGTTGATTATGTGCCATTGTTGAGCTAATAGTAGAAGAGGGTGACGAAGCAGTTGAAAGCGATTCGGTAGAGGATGTTGACGCTCTTGTACCTGTTTGGACTATGATCTAAAGTTGGGAAACAGATGTATGACCTTGTAATGGTATGGATGGAATGGACGATGATAAGGACAAAGTCTCACTGTTAGATTTCGATGGTGTCTTTCTAGCCCTTTTTTGACTTGGTAGAGGGAATTCAACTAGTGGGATACTAAGCTTTTCACTCTTTGACCTAATAAGCGGCTGCGATGGGATATATTGTGAAGTAACATTGTCTTGGGATAACTCAGACTCTTCTTGGGATATTGAAATCCCCAGGAGTTTATGAATCAAAGATTGTACTTTAGGAGGTTTAAGGGAAGAATTGTCTGGAGTTTTTATGGTTTCAACAGTGTGTGTTGTATTTTTCTTTTCAACTTCTCACTTAGGAATAAGAGATTTAGAATGCGAAGGAGAAGCTAGAGGAGATGGTGAGCGAGTTTTACTCTTAGAATGGCCTGTAGATTTAGATTTACTCACCATCCATAGTTAGGCCCTCCTTCTAGTGCCAAAAATGTTGATGCCTCTAAAATCGTAGCACTAACATTGAGGGATAACCACCTGGTCCGGACCTTAGTGCAACTCCTTCTCTATTTGGCATGGTGGCTCTGACTGGATATTATAGGATCAGTTTCCCAATAAAGTATGATTTGATGAATGGGTGTTTTAAATGTATAAAAAGATGCTAGGTGGTTTAATCTATAAGCTCTAAAATATACAGATATCTCTATATAACCATGGTGATCTCATAATAATGCAATTTTTTATGATTCCTGGCAGACAAATGGTAATATAAATTATTCACTTATCTACAGAAAGGTGTATTGAAATGATGATTATTTTGAATAATAAATTAAACAAAGTAATGTGAAAACATATCGCATGACATACTAATATTTATTGTTGACATATGTATATAATATAACAATTCTAGATCATTCAAAAGTGAAATAATATAGAGTTGCTTGAAACATGAGAATATATCAACAATAACAAATCAATGGAATGCTAATTACATAAAACAAGACACAAAGAACAACGATAGAAGTACCATAAGTATTTGGGTCTCGTTATGCAAGTAACAATCTGGTTCAATCTTCTTATTCTAAAAACTCCACGAAGATACAAAAATGCAAGTCTTTATGAAGCTCTTTTACAAAAAGTTTGAAACCTCGATCCACGGGTTATAAAAAATAAATTAAGAAGTGTAGAACTGCAAACTTCTCAAGTCTAGTTTTATACAAATTGAGGACCCCTTCTAAAATAACATGAAAGGGGTTTTATAATAAAATTAAAAACAAACTGTCCACAAAAATTGCTAAGAGTTGTTGGAACTGCCTTCATCAAAATATGGGATTTGAATTTCAAAAATAGAATTACGATATCCTTTGAAGAGATTCATCACATCTATTTCTTCTCTTGTATCCTCAACCGACAAATTGAGAGCATGTTTTGGATTTCTGGAGGATGAATCATCCTGGAGAGTAATTGTCCTGTGTATGTGGCATCTGAAAGCTCGGGCATCATGCGATAAATGACATCAACAAGGCACTTGATAGTCATCTTTTGGTTGTGTGCCTTGACCAAAAAGGACCAAAATGCGTCCCAATTAAGCTTTGTACTCCATTGAGTTATTCCTCCTTGGTGTCCAAATCTTGCTTCCATTGATTCTCTAAAACTTTCTCCTTTGGAAGATTTCCTGGGGAACAATCAAAAATTAAATTGGCACCATATAAGTTATCATTCACCAGCTCAATAACATTATTCATTATAGCTCTGGCCCTGGAGGTAGCTCTTTCTGCTTTTATCAATTGTGTTTCCGATTCTGAAAACAATATCTCTTTATGAGACTCTTGAATTTTAGGTAATTTACAACTCTTCCTTCTTCTGTGTTTTGCGAAGAGAGGTAATTTGTGACTTTATCATCCGCATCCTCAAATTCTAACCTGGTATTGATTGCTTGGTCAATCAATGATGTATTTGTGATGCATAATGGATCAATAAGAGATATTTTCTGGCAGAGTAGATTCAACTGTTGAGATAAAGCCTTATTTGTTTCTAGGGCTTCCTTATTAAACTCCTCAACCTTGGGATAATATTTGAACTACTCTATAGAGAGTTGTAACTGTGTGATTTTCTCTTCTTTAGTTTTAATCTCTTGCTAATGTGTCAATTTAAGCTGCTCGAGTTCTTGAGACAGTTGTTGTTGTCTTTGAATGGCCTGCTGGTCATTTTTCTGTTTTTCCAAGTTTAATTGTTCTTCAAGCTGCTCATTCTTATGTTTCTCTACTGTTAACTATTCCTCAAGCCGATTAATCTTATGTTGCTCTATTGTTGACTATTCTTCAAGCTTATTGATCTTTTGATCCTTTTCTTTGATCAATTGGCTAACTTCAGTTGCATTATCAATTATAGCAGTTGTGTATGCCCCTGAAAATTGAGATAACTTAGTCAAATCCTCAGAAGGATTGACCTCTGAATCCTTCCATATAACATTCATAAATTCATATTGAGGAGTTGTGGATGATATTTGGTCTTTTTCCTCTTTTTCCTTTACCTCTTAACTACGACCCTGTGTTTTGGGCAGTAAAACGCATCAAAGGGTGCAATTTCCTCAATATTCAATGTAATCTCTACTGAAGGATTTTTAGGCATTATTTCTATCTCTTTTTGAGCTGTGTCTTTGTTGGGTGTCCCTTCAATCACAATATCAGGAATAATGGGCCATTGTGTCCTGGGAGACGCTGATGTGATAATGTTTTGAGGATCATTCCGACTTTTGATCTGTTGATCGAATTGCTCCCATTCTTTAATCAATATGGGAACAATGTGAAAATCAATGATTAGTGGTTCACTGGCCTTATCACTTGTTTCACCTTCTCCATAAATCTTTTCTATAACTTGCTCTCCGCTTTGCTCTACATGTTGAATGATTGGTGTAGTATTTAATAAAGCCAGAGGTACTATCAATAACCTCTGTGTCTTATATTCCATGAATTTGTCCATTTTCCTAGCTCCCAATTTGAGTTTTTCCAGATGACTTACTGTTGAGAATAACTTTGTTGAAGCAAATAAGTCATCAAACTCATCTTCCTCATGTATGAATCTACTAACTTTCACCTGAGTGGTGAAATTGAAAGCAACCTTATTTGGATCATATAGTCTTTTAGGGATAACCACTAGACTCGGATCCTTTGTTTTCTCTGCTTCTTTCTCGGCATGCTTAAAATCATGCAATGAGTAGGTTCTGCAACGAAGAGGAAAGGGAGGCCACAACTGCTTCTTGGAGTCTTTAAGGTTTCTAGACATCCCTTTTTTCCACTATCTGGTAGGCTACTTCCTTAGATAATATCTTATCTGGAATGTAAAGTGGAAGGACATGAGGATCTGTAATACTACCAAAAACCCAAATACAAATGAACCTCTCTTCCCCGAACCAACTGTCGATTGAGGTTAAATCAATGTTAGCCTTGTTAGACAGTCGAGGAGTAGGTTTATTAAAGATATCTTAATGGATGAGTAAAATGAAACCATGGCAAATCCTGTATAAATGAGTCTTGTATTCGGACTTCCATAAGTATTTATGGTAAATATGAATGGGGGTTGGATCCTGAACAATCCATTTCCAACCTAGGATGGGAAAGTCATAATTAAAACAAATTGTGTCCATTATGTAAGCACTCACATAGAATGGGGGCACAACTCGGGTAGTGACAAATATGTTCTTTCTATAATCCAATATTTGAGTAGCCCTTTTATCCGATAGGATAGTTGCCCAATCCATGACAAAGGAGTTTATCGCTGCTTCTAGCAATGGAACCATTTCAATAGAAAATCTAGCAAAATCGGGGTTCCAAAGAGTTTGCATATCATATCAGGAACATAACAATATGGATATGCTAAGGAGTCCATAGAGTACATACCAGAAGATTCATGTTTGTTCTTGTTAGGAAAGTGTCTCCATTGCTTGATAGGGTCTGATTCTACCTGATTCTCCTTGGCGAAAGCTTCCACGAATGATTTGTTGTAGTGTCGCTAGGGATTTGGCAAGTGATACATTCTCTTGACATCTTCAGGTTTGAATGATCCGAACATCCTTCCATTAGCTGTGAAGAAAGATTTGTCTGTTATGTTAATGCTCTCGATTACCCATCTCACTAGATCATTATACGGTAAAAAATTTGCACGAGCTGCTATTCAATGGAGGAAAGAGCTGGCCAAATCATTGAGCGTGTTTTCTGTTTCATCGGTTCCATCAGTTGTTGCTTCTTCCTCTATCTCCTTCGGATTTTCACTTTCAAGCAAAGAATATATGCCTTCCCATGAGATCTTACCAAGGCCTTGACAGGTATTATCTGAGATTAACACCAATTTTCCTTGTCCTTCTTCCACTATATGGGGAACCTTTGTCTTTCAAGATTTCTTAGACATCTTGGCTAACTGCGTGATTCTGGATTTACACTGCAAAATGAGAAAGAGGAGCGTGATAGGCAAAAAACTTTCAGAGCGGGTAATACAACTAATTGCAGACTAAAAGCAGTTATGCGCATTAGATGCAAAAGATCTCACATTGTACATAGTCACAAAGGATGAAATCCTTAAATGGCCGTAACCATAACTACCTCTTAATGCTTTACCATAATTTCATAACGTGAAACTTTAATGTCAAATTAATATATGTCGCATCGCAAGTTTTCCAACAGTCCTTTTAGAACAGGTGCAGTAACTCTGCGATTTTGTGATTAGCGATTATATTATTTTAATATTTGTGGAACCATCGCATATCGCAAATCGAGAGTTACAAGTGATATGTTCAAAAGAATTCTTTGTATTGTTTTGATTGCAATGAGTGATGAGCTGGCACGTAGAGTTGGCGGGTTCCTTTTCAAACTTGGCAAATCATGTTTTTCCTTTATAATTGATTTATCCCTATATCGTGTGTCATCATAGTATATATTACTTGTTTTTATTAGGAGCCGATATGCGATATGCAATCGCGATAGTTGTATCACATCGCAGAGTTTCAAAGGAGTGGTTTCAGTGTTTTCCTATGGATCGGTGATATGTGATTGCGATAGACTTATCGCATTGCAAGGTTTCAACGAAATTCCATAAGTTATTCCTTGGGATTAACGATATGTGAAATGCGATCATTATATCACATCGTATGTTTATAAATGGATCATTTCAATTAAAACTTTGCGATGAGGGATTTGCGATGACTTTGATCGCATTGCAACTTTTAAAATGGATGTTCATTGGTCTTAAACAATTGCGATTTGCAATGAGCGATTCCAAATACTCGTAAAGAAACTTTTATCTGAAAAGTATGGAAAATCTATTTTATTCAAAAAGTTTTATTGCTTTTTATATCCTAAAGGGGACCTATTTCTTATTTAGCATCTTTAGACTAAGATTAAAAATTTGAAATGGGGGGGGGAGAAGTTGTTGTATAGCATAACAAGACCTTGACTAGACCCCTACTAGCCATGATAGACACTTTGTCAAACATATCAAGAATATGTTAACTATAAGTGTAAATAACATATCTAAGCATAAGGGTCTCATGCTTATCTGAGATTCACCATGAAGCATTGATGCCTCAACACATTAACCTCCATTCCCTCCATTAAACCATAGATACATTGTTCATTCATATATAAGGAGAAACATGATGAGAGCCATAAATAGTTGTTGTCATAAAACATATACATAACCAACATAATAGGGAGAAAAATACCAGTTAACTCATCGCCATATAAACCTCATATAATCTAGTATAATGATAATAGAAATGCAAGGAGAAATAACCTCTTATTGATGATGCAAAATCCAACCCGAGATGGGACTTCCACGTTCCACCCGACCGTAGAATGGCTGAGCCAAATCTCTCTTCATCCATTCATCCATGTGCCATATTCCAAGTATGAATGTGGGATCTCATTGAACAACCAAGGGAGTCTAAAGGTTAAACCACCTCCATCCTCACGAAATCATGATCACACCAAATCCGGTGCTCCAATCACAATCAAACTGAACTTGGAATGCCATCCGGAATCCGTCACTATCCTTGAGGAACTTTTCATATCCTTGTCTCTCAAGCTTTACCACAATCCAATACCCGATCACTAGGCCCTAAACTAAGACCAGTCTCTCAGGATTTACCGCAATCCAAACCTGAATCACTAGGCCCTAAACCGAGACTCTTCCCTCAGGCTTTATCATGTGTCCCACCAAAACCGGTCAAGGGATTTCTAGGCCTTTGGGAATGAAACTTGAGACCAGCTCCACCACAGATTCTGAAATCCATCTAGCAAACCAAAGTTAAAAAACCAAAATAAACATCCCAACACCATGGCTTTCGAAAAAAGGCAAGGCTAGGTTGAAAACCACTATCATAACCCGGCAAAACCATGCCACCAACAACAAGAGAACCATACACCAACATGCAAAGCCATGCATGTCCAAACCAATTAAGAAATCACACATGCAATATGTTACCTGCAAGTATTTCTTCTAAAGCTGCTTGATCTTGCTTTTCCTCCCTTGATCCTTGCTTTCCTTCCTTTCCCTTTGTTTGATTTTCCTTCCTTGCTTGAAAGCTAGAGTGCTCCAAGGAAACTCTAAAAGACCAAGACTGAGAAAGAGAGGGAACAATGAGAGAGCTCCAAAGCTTGAATTGACAAAAGGTTACACTAACCAAGCCCGAGCCAAGAACCTGCCAACTGATCCTCATAATCCATTTTATTAATCAGGACCCTATTTTCTTCATTTTCCATTATTTTCCTCCTCGCAATGTGACTTGTGACCTTTCACTTTACTTTTATCCTAATTTCCTTTATTTTCATAAATAAATGTGCCAAAAATGCCTTATTTCCTTTTAATGCCTTTTGCCTATCCCTTTTCAAATTTCCTTAGCCATAATAAACTGGATAAACACCCATGCCAGGATGTCCTACCCAACATTCATCTTGGAATAGGTGTCCCTTACCCGTGGTATTATTTTGCCTTTATTTACTTTATTATATGGAATTTTCACCAGGGTTGTTATAGAATCCTCCCCCTTGGGGAACACCATCCTCGGTGTTAAACCACACCAAGACCTCAGCAAAACTGCTGAAAAACAAACATATTGCCCATGGAGCTTTATAACATAGCTCATTGCAATATTTACAATGACCATTTGCTAAAACATGGAAAACATACTATTTATTAAAGCTTTATAACACAACTCATTACTGTATTTACAATGACAACCACATTTGCTTCACCCAACAAATAATAATACCGTCTATGAACCTTTATAAATCCAACTCGATATAGTATTTACAATAATATACACATATATACATTTGCTCGACCAACAAATAAAAGTATATGATGCTTGCATCTGCAACAAGGGAATCTAGAGGTCCACACCTCCACTCTCAAAAGTAGTACCAAGATTCACCTCCTTCCCAGGAAGTTTAGAATCCACTACCACAGTCAAAGTTGCATCCAATGTCCAGTGCTACAATCCTGCACCACTTGTGTTCTCAGTGAATAATTACCAACTCATTTTTCTAGGGTGCACTCCCAATGTGCATATGATTCCATCTGGAAATGTTAATGACCAAAATAAATATATTCACGACCTTCCCTTCTCTGCTACACAGTCCCTCGGGAAATCCAGTCACCCCCTTCCATGTAGTTACTCACCTTCCAAGTTCCCTAAAATCCCCTAACTCAAGCGATCCATCCCTTGACAAGGCTTCATCGCATCGGAAGATACAAAACCAAGGCATACCCCTGCCTCAAAACCATCACATTGGTCATAACATGCTCATGGAAATAAATGGACACTATTAGGTACCAATGTCCCACAATGGCCCTGCTCCTAAAGTGCTTTACCAACATACTGCTGAATGTTCCAATTCCTTTCACTGTTGCTGCTAATTCTTGCAGTCGATTTCAACCACCCAACTGGGCATGTTCATGCATTCCTGTTCCAAGCACACAACTTCCATTAGCTTAAAAATAAATTGAAATAACTTCAAATCATACCTCGTTGGTAGCTTTTTAATAAGTTACACTTGCAATCCTGTTTACTCCTGTCACAATAAGTCAAACTAGCATCTTTGACCAAGTCAACAAGTATAAAAATATCACATCAAGTTAGCTCAAACACAACCATCATAGATAAAAATCATAAGTCACATGTAACCACCATAAACTAAAATCATAGATCACATGTAATCATCATAGACCATAATCATAAATCACATGCATAATAACACTGAAATAAAATACTCATACTTATCCTTTCATCAATCCTTAGCTTCTACCTTTGTTCTTATTCTGTACACACATCGGATTAGTTGCCACACCCGATAAACACCCAATGCCTTCTCCTCAACCATGTGCATATACACATAGTGTGTATCATAGACATACGACTGCAGATGTCATATAACACCATGCAATACATGCATCTACACCAATATCATATGTACCACATGTACACAATACCACCTGTACACTGCAACCACCTACACAATGTGTGCACAACATCACATGTACATGGCACCACCTACATAACGCCACATGTACACTACACCACCTATACAATGTATACACAATACCACATGTACATAGCACCACATGCATGACACTACATGTACGCAACGCCACATGCACGACATGTACACAACACTACCTGCACACAACGCCACTTGTACAACATGTACACAACACTACATCCACGCAACACCATATGTACATAGTGCCACATGTACAACATGCATGTAACACCACCTGTACATAGCATAATTTGTACACACCACCGCATATGCAATATCCACATAACAATACATGCACATAACATCACATATGCAACATGTGCACAACAATAGTACCACAACTCCAAAACCACATTGTCTTTACCAAGCAACCTTCCTTCCAATGTCTTATCCATGCTTGTTCCAACATGTTGCAGACCACACTGCTTTCATTTTGCTGTTGTATATCTTGGTATAACCTGTCCATAACATAGACATAATATAATCATATAAAATCAACTCATAAGCATATGATATTGACCTTATATATTTGTCATGGCTACTCTTCGCAATTGATTCCTCGTAAGACCTAGAACCTCTTCATGCCATTCGCCTGCGTAAGCAATCATTCCTCCACAAGGACGATTCTTCATGAACTTGTCAAACAGTGATATATATACATACATATATAATCATTAGCATAAAACAATCCTCATTTTGTCAGACAACGACATATATACATACATGTATACATATATAAACAATAGCATAATCATAAATTAATTACTAGATAACATAAGGTCCAGGTTAAGAGAACTTACTTTATTCATGCACAACATTGAGAACAGTCATTCCCAACATAGCCAAGGCATATGCCACCTCATATCCATTTACTTTACCTTTTCTATTTACCTTTCACATGTCTATACTGCCACCGTCCGTTTACTATTATGGACCAACTAGTCCAACCAACTGTCACAGTCTTACCTTCCGCTCCACTTATTCATGCACAAAGCTTCATCTGAGTCTTACATTACTTGTTGGGTACCATGCAACTTTCCTCGAGCTCCATCAACTCTTCCTCTTTCCCAAACCAATTCCCAGAACTCAAAACATAAAAGGCAATCCAAGAAACAAACAAGAAGAAAACCAATAACGGTACGACACCGCGACAAAGTGGCATAGCTATGCACCAGACACAAGCAAAATCGCATATCAAGTGCAATAATCGCAAAAGACCAAAAGCACCAGACTAACAATAGATGCCATGATTCAATCCCCATGGTTCCCGAGGAGAGCTCAACCTGAGCCTTCTTCAAGATTTCATGGAAATTTCTTTGCCATGCAATCCCCTACATTGTATCGCCATAAACACATAACTGTCAGTGCCATAAACACGTTGCCTTGTAGCTGAACATGTCCGTGTCATCTCTCAAGGGATTGCAATTCCCTTGATAAATCCACTTTTAACTAGAGACTAGCTAATATACCTATCAATTGCATGTCGATGAATATAGCACATATCCACATAATTTCAGACAAATCAAGGTTAAGAAGACATCTTGTGTGCAAAGTACTCATTCGTTTGGTACTAGGGTTTCCAAACATAGCTAAAAGGAATCCTTGCCCAATTCCTTTCCTTTACCTTTTACCTTGCTGCAATCGAGGCTTACTGTGTATTGTCACATCACCCAATTGTTTGTTATATAAACACATCAACTATTACCTTGTCATGCTAATATCAAGCATGTTTCCTACAACTTCTCACACTTGTCAACCACATGTTCCAAATATCAAGACAATCATATCTATCAATTTGGAATCAACCTTTACAAACAAGCATTACATAATCCATAGTCAACTCATAATCATTAAACATAATGCTACAATTATCAACTACATTCAAGTACATATCAATTGTCTCAACACATATGTTAGTACACTCATCTTAAAACAAGATCATTTGAACACATACTCATATTATGCAATTCATCAAACGTTCAACAAACTTGCAATCATACCATGTTAAATAAACCAACTAGACGACGTAATCAAATCGTCAAGCACCAAATATACAACATAAGTGAGCTCATACCTTACTGTATCTCAGGGGAGGCTATCTTGTATGCATAATCAATTCAGATTATTATGATCTAACTTCACAACATATCAACTTAAACATAAATAAGATCATGCTATTCATAACAGCCAGTAACTAACATGTCCACATCCTAACTCTTAAACAATTATCATTATGCATAGCAATCACATATGTACGATCGGTCTAGATTAGTACAACATAATGCAACATAATAAGTCGACTCATACCTGAATGTCGTAACCCTAACCATCAACATAGGCTAATCCAACTTAGTGTGATATATATAACATCAAGATATAAATGTTATAACCATAATCATCAAGCTAACTATCATTTAACAATAATATGTTAGCCTATAAGATACTTCATCAATAGCATATAACATAATCATCAAGTTATCTAATATAAAACAACAATTGCAATGCATACAACTACAGGTTACTATCATTTTTTATTATTCGAAACACGTGCACATAACTACACTAAACAACTAACACATGTCATGAATGTAATCATAACATCAAAAGACATGTACATAAACCTAATGCATATTAAAATACTTAACTTACCTGCATGCCAAACATGCAAACCTATATGACGATCTGCTCTTGCCTCGAGGTCCAATGCTGCAATTTCACTTTGAGGATCTGCATCTCCTGCTCTATCTCAGCCAACACATTAGCATCCTAACATACCAATAACATCATGATAACCTAAATTGCATACCATGAATTCACAAGGCATGTTTGACCTACATTTCATGCATAACAACTTCATATAGACATATAACACGAGTACAAAACCATATGCACATATTTCTAGCTAGAGTCTAGTCATCAACGCATGACCATATCAACTACATAAACCGTGACCTCACACATGAAAATAACAACCACATCACGTGCACTTGAAAACATGTGAACATTGACGTGCATAACCAATGCATAATCGACCTTCACACATGAATACATACTCCACGACAACACCTTCAACTTTCACATGGCAACATCACCACAACCATGATCCACATCATGCAAATGTAACAAACACATGGAATGAAAGTGTCAGAGACACACATGCAACTGACATGCATGTGTGACCAACACATAGCCCATCCAGTCTGAGGGGTGAACCATGCTCTCATACCACTCTGTAACACCCCCTCCTCCAGGTCTAGCCAAGCAACTGACTAGTAGGGGTAAACATGCGATGAGAGAGGCCACTATAAGGGATTCAACCTCCTTGGTGACCTTAAGGAAATTGAATCAACGAAACACATCAATCAAATGGAATGGACCTTGACTGGACCCCTGTTAGCCATGACAAACATTTCGTCAAACATATCACGAATATGTAAACTACAGGTGTAAATAATAGATTTGAGCATAGGGGTCTCATACTCATATGCGATTCACCATGAAACATTGACGACTCAACACATTAACTGCCATTCTATCCATTAGACCATAGATACATTGTTCATTCACATACAAGGAGAAACATGATGAGAGCCATACATAGCTGCTCATAAAACATATACATAACTAACATAATAGGGACATAAATACTAATGAACTCACTGCCATATAAACCTCATAGAATCCAGTATAATGCTCATATAAATACAAGGAGAAATAACCTCTTATTGATGATGCAAAATCCAACCCAGGATGGGACTTCCACGTTCCACCCAACTATAGAATGGCTAGGCCAAATCTATTTTCAGCCATTCACCCCCGTGCCATATTCTAAGCATGAATGTGGGATCTCATAGAAAAACCAATCCAAGAACAACCAAGGGAATCCAGAGGTTAAACCACCTTGACCCTCACCAAATCGTGATCACACCAAACTCGGTGCTCCGATCACAATAGAACCAAACTTGGAATGCCATCTAGAATCCATCACTATCCTTAAGGAATTTTCCGTCTCCTTGTCTCTCATGCTTAACCGCAATCCAATCCTAGATCACTAGGCCCTAAATCGAGACCAATCTCTTAGGGTTTACCACAATCCAAACCTGGATCACTATGCCCTAAACTGAGACTCCTCCCTCAGGCTTTACCGTGTATCCCGCCAAAACTGGTCAAAGTATTCCTAGGCCTTTGGGAATGAAACTTGAGACCACCTTCGCCCCGGATTCCAAAATCTATCCGACAAACCAAAGCTCAAAAACCAAAATAAACATCCCAACACCATGGTATCCTAAAAAGGACAAGGCAAGGTTGAAAACCACTGTCATAACCCGACAAAACCATGCCACCGACAACAAGAGAACCATACACCAACATGCAAAGTCATGCATGTCCAAACCAGTTAGGAAATCACACTTGTAATATGTTACTTGCAAGTATTCCTGCTAAAGTTGCTTGATCCTACTTTTCCTCCCTTGATCCTTGCTTTTCTTCCTTTCCCTTTGCTTGCTTTTCCTTCCTTGCTCAAAAGTTATAGTGCTCCAAGGAAACTCTAAGTGACCAAGAGTAAGAGAGAGAGAATAATGAGAAAGCTCCAAAACTTGAACTGAAAAAAGGTTACACTGACCAAGCCTGAGCCAAGAACCTACCAACTGATCCTCATAAGCCTTTTTATTAATGAGGCATTTATTTTCTTCATTTTCCTCCTCACATACAACTTGTGACTTTTCACCTTACTTTTCTCCTAATTTCTTTTATTTTCATAAATAAATGTGCCCTGAATTCCTTTGCCAATTTCCTTGACCATTATAAACCGAATGAATGCCCACACCAGGATGTCATGCCCAACATTCAGCTTGGAATATGTGTCCCTTACCTGTGGTCTTATTTTGCCTTTATTTACTTTATTACATGGAATTTTCACTAGGGCTATTACACCATGTGGGCAGGCTGTGTCACGACGACACCAGAAAAAGAGCCACTGGCCGAGTGCGGGTGGTTTGTGTCACTACGACACAACAATTCAGTAAACTGAACGAGAGTTCAAGTGGTAGTTCGGTGGGTTGATCGAGTGGGAAACAATGTGCATGATCTGCATGACAGTGTTGACATTTGGGTAGAGTCCTGACAATACCATTGATGCACGAGTTTTGGGAAACAATTGTGTAGGTCGTTCAAAGGCTACACGAATTGGACAAATTTGTGAAGCTTTATAAAATTGTACATTACTGAATTACAATTAGCATGCTTATATTTAGGAGCTGCCCCTCCCTTATAATATGTGTGTACACTGTTGAGTTATGTTTATTTCTGTTGCATATGAAGATTAACTGATAAAAGATAAATAAAATGATTTCCGTTGCATAATAACACTTAGTGAAAATTAATTAAGTGTAGAGTAGGCATAATCTGTAAACTCGAATAATGGTGAAACGAAAAAATTCAGTGGTGTCACACCCACTTATATGTTATTGAAAAACACCATAGGCGTAAGGTCGTGACACCTCCCACTCATACTCCCCTAAAACCAAATAAATACATTACTAAACATTAAGAAACAAGTTTAATTTATATTTAAATTAAAGGGTCGTGACACCTCCCACTCATCCTCCCCTAAAACCAAATAAATACATTACTAAACCTTAAGAAATAAGTTTAATTTTATATTTAAACTAGCATTTGCACCAAATGTTGCAAAGAAAACGTTGTAAGGCATAAATTGAGGAGCAATGGCGACATAGGAATAGGCAAATCTAAATAAGATGCAGAAATGTGCATAAATCGAGGAGCAATGGTGACATAGGAATAGGCAAATCTAAATAAGATGTAGAAATGTGCATAAATTGAAGAGCAATGGCGACATAGGAAGAGGAAAAACTAAATAAGATGCAAAAATGTAACAATCAACATCTGGGGACATCTGTCCCCACGTAGCACCTCCTTTAATAAAAGCTCTATCATGATGGTGCACATGCAAGCCTATACAACTTGTACCAAATTTCAGTTCAGGATTGCGTTGACAACTAAGAGCCACCTAGAAAAATTGTTTGTTTCTATTTGATTTAAAAATGTTTTCATGGCGTACACCCAGTTTGGATACCATTGTCTAGAAGAGCATGTTTCATTGTATTTTCCTTCATTTCCGGTATAACCAGAATCACCACTAGAATTCACATAGAAAAACAATCCAGTCTCTATCAACTCCATTAAATGCAATACACATATTAGATATAGGTGCACAGTGTCTATCATCTCATGTTGGTAGAGGCAGTAAAAATGATTTTAATTATTGAGAAGTTAATAAGTCATCTAGTCCAATCAAGCACAAAATTAACACTCATGGCGTCCATCTACATCAAGGATTGGTTAAATTTGCAGGTATGGATCCTCCCATATTCTTCTATTTCCTACTATTTCATGACTCTTCACAGTTTAAAAAAATTATAGCTTCTGCAAGCTGTAATATTAGCAACCAATCAAATTTGAAATGAATTAATACAATCAAACAGAATATGCAGCCCACATTTTGTCCAGATATGATTTGCAGGCTCTAGATTCATAACCCAAAGAAATGTGTAGGTCCAAAGGAGGCTCCTTGAAAATGCTTTGATTGACTTTGTAAGAGTGTTGATATTCATTTGTTATTGTATTAAAAGTGGTTGATTCAAACATGCGAATCCTCACTTTAGGGGTCATCGTGTCTCTTACATATGCAAATAGCAATTGATCCCGAGGATTGAAGATTTATAATTCAATGAATAACAGGCAAGAAAATAGCTTCATTGGAAGGGTGTGCTTTCTCAATATTAGTGCAGTATTAAGCACATCTGTAATGCCAACAACAACACACAATCAAAAAATCAGTTAAAGAGAGAACCAACCTAAAAACAAATCTCAGATGTTATCACACTAAAACTTCACCATAATTGAGCAAAGTTGAGTTCTCATACCACTGCTTGAGGGAATCTTTTCGGAGCTCAAAGGTTGCAAGCCATTGGCAATAACTGTCCATTTGATACCTCACAACTTCTTTGCTCCACTTTCTCCATCTGACTGTAAAAATGGCTTCCTGCATGGTATGAGTATTGTAAGGATGCTTTGAGACAGAAATATCAACGTTGTGAGTTACAAGGAGATTTTCCAAAATTAACAAAGGATTAGCTATCATGAATTGGTAATGATTCTACAAACTATGAAGAAGTTTATAGTGGATATTATCTCATGTAATGGTTATTTTTGTTCCATTTTCTACCAAGTTGAATTCATGATTAAATATTAAAAAATGTTTATCATTATAAACTCAACAACTTATGAAACATGAAGCGAGCTCACGTATTTAAATAAAACTGAAATGCATCACTCAACACTAAAAATAGAATTATGGAAACCCAATCCTTGGCCCTGGATTCCACTAAAATGTTTATCTAGATTTAATGACTGGAAACACAAAGATTGAGTGCAGAGAGCAGAATGAATGAGCCACACTCTTGGGTGACCGGCTCTGTTTTGACATGAAACTAACAACCAAAAACACACAAAAATAATCTAGAAAATACATATTATGGAGAGACCTTGTGGAAGCAATAAATTGACCATTGAACTTAGAAAGTGTAGGTAATTGGAAGTAGCAAACAAATTGATCATGTCAAGAGTCGGACCCTTGCTTCAATGGCCCTCCGCACACCACACCCTTTGATTTTATTTCTTCCATAGAAGCAGAGGGGCTTCTTTGTTAAAGGATAAGTCCTATTCCATTAAGATTGATCATCAAAGCATCTACTTTTAGGGGTTGTATGATGGGGAAAATAGTGGAGACAAAGGCAAGGCTTTTCTACGGTGAGATTTCCCTTCCTCTGTCTTCCGCATCCAAGGTTGGGCCTTGATGTAATGCTCTAAGTTACCAGAAATAAGTAGAGAAATACTAAATAAACCAAATATAGAAAGGCAGTGTGGCTCAAAAGTATAATAATGATGAGACATGTCTATAGCTCTTTAGAAATGAGAAAATATCTCTTAATAACCAAAAGATTGAAAAATCATACACAACTGTGTGAGAATGGCTATAATAATCTCCTGCATATGGTAATTAGGCCCTCCTTATTCATGAGGACCCATTTCCCATTAATGTACCATTTCATTATCTTGTGTCATCATGGAAAGGAAGGTTGGGCCTTGATGTAATGCTCTAAGTTACCAGAAATAACTAGAGTAATGCTAAATAAACCAAATATAGAAAGGCAGTGTGGCTCAAAAGTATAATAATGATGAGACATGTCTACAACTCTTTAGAAATGAGAAAATATCTCTTAATAACCAAAAGATTGGAAAATCATACACAACTGTGTGAGAATGGCTATAATAATCTCCTGTATATAGTAATTAGGCCCTCCTTATTCATGAGGACCCAATTCCCGTTAATGTACCATTTCATTATCTTGTGACATCATGGAAAAGTTGTACCCTAACTAACAACCCCAGCTGCCTCGCAGCTTCCACCCAATCAAGAGTTGGCATTTAAACCTTAGACTCTGTACTAATTTCTCTCGCAATTTTACTCAAATATGGTTTTATTGTAAAAACTGCTAGGATTTTGTCAACAGTTGGTCCTTAAACAACAACGAAAATGTTTAATGGTATTTATGTGCTTGGTATAAATATTTAAGGCTGTTAAAAATATATTATCGTAGAGTTATTGTTCGTATGATTATTACTTACCTTGATAGGACTTTGAGAATCTGAAAACATGTAGAGAACTGCAAACTGAAAGCTCTCAGATAAACTAAAAACATGTCCTAGATGGAATGGCAATGAACATGATAAGCAACAATCAAAGCTATTCTACTTATGAGTTCTAAAATAAATCTAAGAATTGTTGTTTGATAAAGCTGACACCACTAATAGTCCCTGGGAAGCTTTAAAAAGTATTATGTAAATTTTGTGGTCCAAAATCTTTAATTAACTTTGTGGACAGTGTATGGGAGCATGCATAGATTCACCTAAAAGTTATAGTGGTAGCAGTCACAATTGACATGCATGCATAGATTCACCTAAAAGTTATAGTGGTAGCAGTCACAATTGACGTACAAACCTGTACCGGATTAGTTGTTGATTCCTTTATATATATAAAGAGAAAAAAAAAAGCAACATCTGCTAAAACACTCTGATGGTGTATCATGGATCTAACAATTCTACAACAAGGGATAGCCATGCGGGTCTCTGCGTTGCACAAGAACTTTAATAGAATTTAGACAAGGAGGCACATAAGGATAGTGCACGACCTTTAGTGTCTATGTCCTTTTGCATATTTTTGACAGTTGGTTGTTGGTAACTAGCTTAATGGGTTGTAAAGTTGTTTATTGACATCCACTAATTCTGTAAACTTCACAGTAGCAAGGTAAGGATGAAAAAATCCCCTTGTGGGCACCTTAGGCTAGTTTGAAACTTGTCAGAGAGATGCTTGTCCAATTATGGACAAACGATGATAAATATGAAGTTTATCATAGTAATATCATTTTGTACAAAAGTAGCCAAATGAGCTATCTTAATTTTGTTGCGGTTCCACAACGTTAGTTGTTACCCTACATTAGACTAGTTTAGCCTAATTGGTGGATTCCATATATGTCTGTAGTAACGTGTACTAAATCTCATCAGATGTTCAGGAAACTGTACGTCCTAAGTTTTAATAATCCTTAAATTAGAGGTATATATTGCAGTCATTGTTTTTCATGTTTGAGCTTGACGGCTTTGAGCTCAAACTTAACTCTATGATTAGCAGTCACCCACCTTGGTTTGAGAGGTCATGCCCATAACATTAATATCCCAAGGGGATATTTATTCACTAGTGAGGTTGGCAAAGTGTTAAGCTATCCACCAAGATTTCTCATTGTGGGCTACGCCATCCATATGGCACCAAGGAATGAGGCTAGGTGCAGATCTCAGAGGATTTTAATAGAATAATTATCCCCTAGACCTGGCACCTCAGTCGAAGAATGCAGCCCCTCACATCATGTTTCTTCTTGAAACGCTCAAAAGGGTTGAACAAACTTTCTATGTCTTAACGGGACATTCGCTGGTATTCAAGCACTACTAAAATTTTCTCTTTTCAATCATTGGGTGAATTGTATGATTGTAAAAATATCCAGTGACAATTTATTATGATTTGTTCTAATAAAAACATAGATGAGAAAATGGGTCAGGGTTTTTAAGAATATAGAAGCTACATAGAACCTAGTTCCTTTAGTTGAATTGAATAGAACTACAAAATTTAGTTCGCTCAAGTTAGGCATGATACAAAGAATTGTGCTTGGATTCAAGCTTTGGATCTTTAGCGTACAATATACTATAATCTTCTACAATTGGATGGCTGACAATAATGGTAGACGTTATGGAAGCATCATCGCGAACAATGACCGATACGAAACTCACTCGTTGAATTATTGGATGGATGGTACTCACCAAGGAAAACAAAGAGAACTCCAAAAGGCTTGAAGCTTGCAGATGAATCAGACGCCATGGCCCTGAATGCTTCTCTTCATCCTCCTGATGCTCCTCTTCGTCCTCCTGGTCTCCTACAAGTTCAGATTAAACCTCCAAACTTTTGGCCTAAAATGAGATGATAAGTTGTGATAAAAAATAAAAATGGGTGAAGGTGCAACAATTTGGGAGGGAGAAGATTTCAGAGAAAAGAATGAACTAAGAAAGAATGGGCAATGAATGAGGTTGCACAACATCAACTTCATCTGCCACCCACAGATTGATAAATCCACGCAGATCTTGGAGCAAGAGTATTCCTTTGTCAATGTAGACCCATATTTCTATTGCACTGATTGGTCATTGTCATCCATAAACTTATTACAAGGAAGATGAACTATACTAGGTTTCCCAACAAACCCATTTCTTTCCATCTACATTGTATTCAAATTCATGACGTTTATCATCGTTTGCAATTTCAAGATTCACATTACAACCTTGGGATCTGCAGTCCTTACCTCTTCCAATATGTTCTTCTTCCGCACTATCCGAAGGAGCTAACTGCATATTCTCCTTTGCAAAACTCCTCCTAAGAAGCCCTCAATTCCTTGGAAGAAACACAAGCACATTTTCTAGATATATCTCCATCTGCTTTCCTTTCACTGCATTTTCATTTAGCGGGTCCCTTCTCAGGCCGATCATGCCTCTTTGCAACAAGGAATTTGCGGGGGTTGAGCCTTTAATTAACCAAACCCAAATCTGGGTAGTTAGCAGCACATCTCCTATATTTACATGAATGAATCCCAAAGGCATTTCACAGGCACATTAAATGTTTTCGCTCTAAAATTATGATCACGGTTCTCTCTAGCAATGGCAGCAGAAGGAGAATTGAGCCCATCGTTAATATCCTCTTCATAACTTTTTCTTCCTATTGCGAGGACTCTTGAAACGAGGGCTGGGACTCCGCTGATTTGGGTTTCCAAGGAGGGGCATTGAGCAAGAAAGTTTCCTTCAACAGGGCAAGATTTCTCAGCAAACCCATATCTTCCATCTACATTGCATTCAAATTCACGACGTTTATCATCATTTGGGATTTCAAGATTTACATTAGAGCAATGGGTTTTGCAGTCCGTACCTCTTCCCATATGTTCTTCTTCTTCTTCTTCCACACAATCTGAAGGTGTTAACTGCAGATTCTCCTTGCAAAACCCCTTCCTAAGAAGCCCTCAATTCCTTGGAAGCAACACAAGCACATTTTCTAGATATATCTCCATCTGCTTTCCTTTCACTGCATTTTCATTCAATGAGTTTCTTCTCAGGGCGATCATGCCTCTTTGCAACAAGGAATTTGCGGGGTTGAGCCTTGAAATTGACCGAACCCCATTTTGGGTAGTTAGCAGCGCATCTCATAGATTTACATGAATGAATCCCAGAGGCATTAGCCAACAAAGTTGTTTCTGAAATATTGGATTTCAGAGACTCACCAGAGCTTTTCACAGGCCCATTAGATGTTTTCCCACTAAAATTACGATGACAGTTCTCTCCATCAATGGCAGTAGAAGGAGAATTGAGCCAATTGTTAATATCCTCTTCTTGAGACTTTTTCTCCCTGTTGCAAGGACCCCTGAAACGAGCATTGGGACTTCGCTGATTCCGGTTTCCGAGGAGGGGCATTGAGCAAGAATGTTTCCTTTAACAAGGAAAGAGTTGGGTTTCGAATAGGGGCATCGAGCATCGACTGCATTGGGTTTCTAAGGAGGGGCATCATCCTCTGTATGGTTTTAGTTATAACTATACGGTTTTAGTTATAACTATATGTTTAATCTAACAATAGCAATTATTTAAATTGTCTAACATTTCAATCACACAAATTATAGGAAGACAGGTGTTACCAGAGGGGAGTTAATTTCATAGGAAATGCTTTAGAGCATAATTAAAAATTCTCAAAAAAATTCAAATCATAATTCCATGTGATTAATGACATTACGATGATGTCATGAAATAGACTATATTTATGGAAATTAAAAAAAACAATAACAAGAGGACCACCTATTTTCTCGCATATCCCTACATTTGTGCTTACATGATTTGAGTAGTGCACATGCATTGAGCCATTTTTCTCAATAAATTGTAGGCCAGGGTGAGGGTATTTCGATAGGGTTAACAAAGGAGATTGGGTTTTGGCCTGGATTTCCGATCGCTTATCCCATGAGATGGATTCTGGCCGTGGATTTCCAGACGGTTAGGCCAGGAGAAAGGGTTTTAGCTGCGGATTTCCGAAGCTTTTGAGCATGCTAGAAAGAGTTTGATCGTTGTTATGCCCTTTGGGGGTTCAAGTCGAGGATTTCCAAGGTGTATGAGGTAAAATTTCCCAGATCCCTTATAAAAGTTGTTATTAAATTCGTTTAAAGCTTTTCCATCTAGGAAGTCTTGTGTCTTTTCTCGGTTTCTGTTGAGATGTTTGATATATGTGGATTATTTTCTGTGTGAAATTAGTGTTTTGAAGCATGGATCATAACACGACTACGTTTCTCAGTAATTGGATCCCGAAGCTAGATTATGAGTCCATTTTTTATAGGACTGTTTTATATGTGCGAAGCTTGTTAAACACTCATTACAGGGTGGTTTATTTATGTTATCCTATAAATTTAAAGGTGTATATGTTCTTTTTATTTTAGTCAGCTTTTATTTTGTAATGGAGTCAAAAACCTATGGCTTTGGGTTTGTTTTGTATGAGGAATCTTAGAAGAGACCTATGTGCTCTGTATGAATATTGTTTGTGAGGACCTTCACCCATCTGCTTTTTTGCAGCGTTTCCTTAGTTTAGTGATTGGAATGGTCTTATAATAAGAGGGATTTCCTGGGTTTTCTTACAAATTATGTTTATGAGCCTGATGATCTTCGGGTGGTTTGTTTCCTAGATTATTCCTAACAGGTTCGCATTCTAGTTTTTATCCCTCCTGTAATCATTGTTGCTTTCACGGGAAACTGTATTCTGCTATTTGCGGAAAGGTATATCGTTACAATCCAAAATAACTGTTCATCGTCCATGCTTGTAATATTGTAATTGTCCTGCCAGACTACGAGTACAAGGAGACGGTCAGGGTACACAGTACGCACCTCTTTGAAAAAGGTGGACGGGGTTAGGTTAAGCGGATATGTGACATTAAATATTGACCATAATTTATAACTGATATTAGTGTAAATGGTAATGAATTGGTTTCATTTTTATGCTCAGATCATTTTCGTTTCTGCCATTCATGTGGGTCCTTCATTATTCAACAACACTTTTTCTCAAAATGTTAAACCCATTTCCTAGCTCTTACATTTTATTTTTTAATTATTATTATCTTTTATATTCACTTGCCTTAACTAACATCTCCAAATTTATTTATGCTATTTTTAGGCTACTAATCTACAAATATATTTTTTTCCCCAATAATATATTCATATTATCTTGACCATACTTTATTATTATGTATTTTAATACTTTATTATTATTATTTTTCTGATTTATTGTATTTTATTTTGACACCTTCTCACTAATTTAAAAATTTATTTAATAGATTGTTTATTTTATGCCTAGTATTTTTTATTTTTATTTTTATTTAATAAGCTATTTCCTTAGGTGAAGTGTGTTTTCAGTGAAGGATTTTTATGGCACGGTTGCCTTGATGAACGTGTCAAGGCTGACGAACCATTGAAAGAAAGAAAGAAGTTATTTTAATGTCCATGAGGCTAAAGATAGCCTATGAGATAGATTGCTTCTTCATCTACTTGATGTATTCAGCCCTTTTTCTGTGAAGCTTCACAATAAATGCTCCTAGCTTCTCGACAAACCCCTCGCTGAATAGATTATCCCAAGAGCTAGTTGCCTTGCTGAACGTGTCAAGGCTCACGAACCATTGAAAGAAAGAAAGAAAGAAAGAAGTTATTTTAATGTCCATGAGGCTAAAGATAGCCTATGAGACAGATTGCTTCTTCATCTACTTGATGTATTCGACCCTTTTTCTGTGAAGCTTCACAATAAATGCTCCTAGCTTCTCGACAAACCCCTCGCTGAATAGATTATCCCAAGAGCTAGTTGCCTTGCTGAACGTGTCAACGCTGACGAACCATTGAAAGAAAGAAAGAAAGAAAGAAGTTATTTTAATGTCCATGAGGTTAAAGATAGCCTATGAGACAGATTGCTTCTTCATTTACTTGATGTATTCGGCCCTTTTTCTGTGAAGCTTCACAATAAATGCTCCTAGCTTCTCGACAAACCCCTCGCTGAATAGATTATCCCAAGAGCTAGTTGCCTTGATGAACGTGTCAAAGGCTCACGAACCATTGAAAGAAAGAAAGAAAGAAAGAAGTTATTTTAATGTCCATGAGGCTAAAGATAGCCTATGAGACAGATTGCTTCTTCATCTACTTGATGTATTTGGCCCTTTTTCTGTGAAGCTTCACAATAAATGCTCCTAGCTTCTCGACAAACCCCTCGCTGAATAGATTATCCCAAGAGCTAGTTGCCAGCATATCTGCATAACTTTCCCTGTTATCTTTGAAGGCCTCACATTCTAAAATGAAATGTTTTTCTATTTCCACTTTTCCGGAAAAACCAAAAATGCATACCCTTTCCTCCCAAACTTCCTTTGGTCTTTTCCAACACCCTGTTTCACATCGGAGTTGATGAGAATTAGTCCTTAATTGAGCAATAAGAATTTTGGCTCTCGAGATATTGGCCTCTATGTATGCTTTTGGTTGATGATTATGAGTGGGATTATACACTTCAATATAGTAATTTTTCTTTCTTTCTAGATCCTTATCCCAAGTACGTTTGTGGAACTTTTCCATAACAAAAGCTTTTATCTCTTTGCTGTTTATGGGGCACGTGTTCAAGCAAATACCCCATTTACTAAACCATTTGTTATTTTGTTGCATCCGAGTTTTCTTGCTCTTGCACAATCTATCATTAAAGACAACCTTAGGCCATTTATCCTATTCCATTTGCTCAATTTTTTTAAATACCTTATGACTCTCACCATAGCAATTGCTTCAATAGGAGCAGTCCCTCTTTCACTTAACAAGATATCATAAGGAATTGCACTTTTAATCATAAATTTGTTTGTAATCAAATGCTTTTGAATTTTCTCAATTTGTCTCCACTACATGTTGGAGGTACTGCTAGCCCATAGTTCACAACCATAGAGAATCACCAAAATCACTAGAAGCCTAAAAAGAGTTTGAGTGGTCATCTAGTCCCATAACTCTGCCTCTCTACACCTATTTTGGAAAGCATAAAATGCTTTCCAACCCCCCAAAGTTTTTTTTTTTTCTACAACCATTCCAGCTTAGATTTTTGTTGAAGTCAATTTCGAGGTATTTATAATCCACAACTTCTTCCAGAATGTTGCCTTCAAAGTAAAACTTATGCTGGTTATGTTTTCTTTTGTTAGAGAAGGCCCCACAACTTCTTCCAGAATGTTGCCTTCAAAGTAAAACTTATGCTGGTTATGTTTTCTTTTGTTAGAGAAGACCACTACTTTCGTTTTGCTGATATTGATTTGTATCCCTACACTTCTACAAAAATGCTCAAGGGATAGTAAGTGCTCTTGCAAACCAAGAGCCGATTTAGCAATCAAAATAAGGTCATTTGCATACAAAAGAAGACTTATAACAAACTTGTGCAAATAGATACCATCACCGCCTTGCAAATTTAACCACTCCTCAAGTTTGTTGATATATAAACCAAAAAGGGTAGGAGATAGTGGGCAACCTTGCTTGACCTCGATATCGCTTCTAAAACATTCAGAAATGCCTGCTGAAGTTCTAATTTTTACTTTTACCTCTTCATACAGCCTATGCACAGCTACTCTCAAATGTTTAGGAATCCCAAGTTCTTCCATTCTCTGCCAAAGTTTATCCCTTGGAACCAAGTAAAACGCTTTTTCTGAAATCAACAAAGCAACAAAAGACTTCTTCCTTTTTCTCCCAAACTTTTTCAATGATGTGCCTTAAAGTTATGCAATGATCAATGGTAGAATGCTTAGGTCTAAAGCCTGCTTGCCCTTTAGCACGCTTTTCTCTTACTTTTGACCACTTGCTAATTTTGTTTTCTAGCATGCTTCCAAATAACTTTGCAAACAAAGAGTTTATCATGATGGTCCTATAATTGGAGGGATTATTGACGTCACCGCTCTTGAAAAGAGGTATTGCTAGACTAGTTGTCCGATCTATGGGGAGCCCTTGTTGTATGATGTTGTTGAAGATTTTTGTAATGTGAGGTGCACGAATCTTTGAGCCCCACTTTAGATATTCTGCTTGGAGTTGAACTAAGTCTTTTGCTTTTTCAACACCCAACTTCTTGATACCCATTTCTACCTCTTGTACCGTGAAGAGTTCAGTATGAGTGTTGACTAAGGGGGGAGGGTCAATCTTGGGAACCTGCTCATAGAGTTGTCTTGTATAGTCAAACCATTTAGAAGCTGTAATATTATTTTCAATTTGTATCTTTTTCGGTTGAAGCTCCTTCCAAAATAATTTGGGATTATTTTTCCCAAGGAAGATTAGTTCTTCACTCCTTGAAACCATGAAATCAACCTTTTTCTTGCTTAATAATTGCTTGTAATATTTGAGCTTTATGTTATCCTTGTTTGACTCTTTCCACATTCTCCTTGCCTTTTTGCATTCCTCGTCAAACCAAGCATTAACCAGAAAGAAAATTGTTTTAGACTTGTTAAATTTGTTCTTTTGCACTTTGCAACTGCGCATTGAATTAAATGTGTTAATTCATGACTATGAAGGCTGTGAATTGTAATTTCTCCTTCTAAAAGAACCTCCTAGTGTCGTTTTGAAGGTATTACAATTTTTTGAGGTCAAAAGAATTTTGCCCTGTGGGAGATTTTGTTGGACATGCTGAATTTTTCACTCTAATTCTTCCTTTCCAATCCAAGAGAAACATAAATAAATTGGCGTGTGATCTGATTTCAAATACCACCGCTGATCTCCAACCAAAACTTCTTCCATTTTCTCACACAAACCATGCGAGCAAATTACATAATCTACCACACTTGCTCCATTGTAAGTATTGCAAGTGAAATTACCAGACTTTGCCCATTTAGTCAAACCATTACAAATGACTAAATCAAAGGCCCACATAAGTAAGAAATTGTTCACCAAAGAGATTGCAGCCCTTGTCCTCTGAAATTCTTTCCCACTGATGATTACTTTCTTCTGTAAGCCAAATAGGGTCACAATAATCTTTACAACAAAGAATGCTAGCTTGCTCACTTGCAGTCCTAGCATTGAAATCACCCACTATAAGGACTTACCTAACTGCGAATATGTTGCAATATCTGCTTTTAAAGCTGCAAATAGATCTTTTTGGTCAAGCCCTCTACCTTTGTAGATTTTTGAAACCTGTGGCACAAAATAGCATGCTGCAATTTTGATGTGGTTTCCATTTTCTGATATTTTAAAATTTTAAACCAAATGAATTGCTTATTTGAGTCTTCTTTTTCTAACTGAATGAGACGACCTTCTTTCTCCCTTACTAAAACCAAGATACCCCCGTGCCCTTTGCCATTCCCTGCTGTCTTGTTCCACACTGCCATCTTCCAGTATCCTTTAAACAAAGGTGTCTTGCACCCTTCATGCTCATGTGTTTATATGAGGCAAATTATGTCTCTATTTTCCGCAATAGACCCTAACCCAGTTACTCATCTCCATGGGTAACCTCCGCAGTTCCAACAAACTAATCTTAAGGAAACTTGGGTATGACTTGATTGCTATTTATTTTGACATGCAAGACTCACATTTGAGTCTTTGTCACTGTTTTCCCATACTGACCTTGCTTTTTGATTTCTTGTTGAAGAGTTTGTTGCCTCTTCTTTATTACCATCTTGCTGCTCTGTTTTGGAAGGAGGTCCAAATTGTGGTATGAGACTGTGCGGAGGAGTGTGGACCACACTAGAAATAAGGTCAGAGGTACTTGAACAATTAAGCAGAGCACTCAAATGGACGAGTGAGATGATGCACGTCGGTCATTGGCGCATGAAGGTCCCACCATACACTCAATCTAGTAAAACAAGTCCTTAACATTTCAAAAGCAAGGCTTGTTATAAGCGTGCATGGTGATGCGGGCATAGGACCCGATGTGATACACGTGGTCTTGCCCTTCTTCCCATTGGTGTGATGCTGCCCCACTTCATAGGTCAACTCGACGGTCAGACCCCAAAGTAAATGCAAGTGCGAAAGTTGAGGCAACGAAAATATTGTTGATGGATAACGACTGTCAAGTGGTCGAGATGTGTACAAACATATGAGATGCGACATAGGTGCAGGATCATTGAACCCATACACATGGATGGGTCGACAACCAATAAATGAATGCCAAGTGACATTAGAAGGTTGGCCAAGTGGCAATGACATGTGACTGCCACATGGCCAGGGCAGTCATGTGGTGTCCTTTCATTCACCGCATCACAATGGTCACATCTTTTAATTCGTGAGTCGGATTGAAGCAAAACTTTATATCACTGCAATCGTCTCAATGAGATGAACGCAATGGTGATGTCACACTGAATCCATACACATGGATGGGTCGACAACCAATAAATGAATGCCAAGTGGCATTAGAAGGTTGGCCAGGTGCCAATGACATGTGACTGCCACATGGCCAAGGCAGTGATGTGGTGTCCTTTCATTCAGTGCATCACAATGGTCACATCTTTCAATTTGTGAGTCGGATTGAAGCAAAACTTTATATCACTGAAATCGTCTCAATGAGATGAACACAATGGTGATGTCACACTTAGACTTAAGTGAGTTGAAATGAACGAAATTTTTAGACCCCATTTCTGTAACAACACTATGAATCTTGGGTCAGCATCGTAACCACCCTCTTTTAATTGGTGCTAGGGGAAAGGTTAGGAAGGGGGGGAGGGGCTGTTATAGGAGAGCCCAATCACCATAGTCAGTACTCATTTCCAACTTGTTGGCAAAGATGTGGGAGTAATTCTGAACCAATATTGGCCTCAAAACTAGATCTTAAATTTTATCCTCCTCCCTTGACATGATCTAAGCACGACCATATGAATGAAATCAACTTCAAGATGAGATCTAAAAATTACTGTCTTTCCTACGAACTGTTTTTGCAGCCCATGTAGATTGTTGCATGGTAATAAATCAGGACTGACCCTGCAAGTTTATATCACTAGATTTCTGTGGTTTGCCCCCAATTTTGATACAGTAGCTTACCTTGCACATATTTGAGTTTCCAGCACAACGACTTACCCTTGTACACATTGACTTTAAGGTATATGCATATCTGGTGATTTTTGCCTTGTAATTGTTATTCCTAGGCTGAAAATTGATAGTGGAACAATGGATTTTTTTTCTTATGTGCTATTTATTTTTGCAAAATCTCTCATTGATGTTCTACGTTGGCAACAAAAGCAGTGGAAAATTACAGAACCTTAAGCTTTAAATTATTCATGTTCTTGAATTTGATGTTGACTATGATTCTCATCTATATGTAGTATGTACAGATCTATGGTCTTCTCGTGTGTGTGGATAGTGGGAATCATAAAGGCCATTTAATCATGAAGGGAACCATATGTCAGAGGTATCCTGGTATAGATGGAATTCAAATGGAACCTGATAATTTGTTGAATCAATATCAACCAATGTAGGTAATCTGCACTAGAGGTCAATAAGTGTTTTTTATTTTTATTTTTTTATTTATTTTTTATCATTTTTCTTCTCTGGGTTTGGAGATCGACATTTGACAGAGGATTGGATGCCTTCCCCCCTGTTGAATCTGTGGTACAAAATTCTAGATAAAGCTCTTGCGTAATGCCTTAAGACCAGTGAATATATCGGCTTTTAATAACCTAGGTGTTTTTCTGGCGCAGATTGAAGTCTTGAACAACCTGATTTTCGGTTTGAGAATCAAGGTATTAGCGCAAAAATTTAGCCTAAAATCTGGGTAGTTATAACTCTGCTTGTATGATAAAATTAAGAGGGATTTTGTAGGTGCTCTGCAAGGGTATAGCGGTTATGGAGATATCTGGCTAGGTATAGACCTGCTTGATTTTGAAAAATTGTATGATGAAATTAAGTGGGATTTTGTAGGTGCTCTGGTAAGGTCTAGTGGTTATGGAGATAGATCTAGATTATAGAAAAAATATTTATTTATTCTTTGGAATGTTTTTTTTTTATATCTAAATTCACGGGGAGTGAGTGAAAGCAGATTTGGCAATGTTATTAGGAGGCCCACTAATTTTGAATGAGACATCATTCTAAGTGCAACCTTTGTCAGTTTCTGCCTTGTTGGTGTCCACTTTTCAATGTTTATGGGTGGGCAGCAGATGCAAGGGAAGGGTTCCCAGTTGATGATGATGTTGGCTTATTTGGTAGTAGTAAAGTTATGGCTCGGATAAAAACTTAAGTTAAGATTGCCCACTTTGAAGTTATTACTGGGTTCACAGTTGGAGAACAAAGAGTTAATTTGAATCCTGTTCAACTTTCAAATTGCATTATGAAGGCTTTTAATATTTACTTTCAACTAGCTCCATGTTAGATAATCTTACAGTCCATTTAAGATTGAAGTTAGTATTCTCTAGCAAGAGTGACATTTTGGATCTTTGCAATGATTTTGTCCTTTCCATTCATATTAATTTGAATCCTGCTCAACTTCTGCTGAATGATTTTAGTATTTACTTTCAACTAGCCCCATGTCACATTCCATTTAAGATTGAAGTTAGTATTCTCTAGAAAGAGTGGCATTTTGGATCTTTGTAATGATTTTATCCTTTCCATTCATATTAATTTGAATCCTGCTCAACTTCCAAATTTGCATTGAATCCTGCTCAACTTCCAAATTTGCAGGCAGAAGGCTTTAAATATTACTTTTAACTAGCTCCATCTTACATTCCATTAAGATTGAAGTTAGTATTCTCTAGCAAAAGTGGCATTTTGGATCTTTGGATGGATCATCTAGGGAACAGTGGCAGGGGCAACCTTCGTCAGTTTCTGCCTTGTTGGTGTCCAATTTTCAATGTTTATGGGTGGCCTGCAGATGCAAGGGAAGGGTTCCCAGTTGATGATGGTGTTGGCTTATTTGGTAGTAGTAAAGTAATGGCTGGTATAAAACCTTAAGTTAAGATTGCCCACTTTGAAGTTCTTACTGGGTTCACAGTTGGAGAAAAAAGAATGTTAATTTGAATCCTGCTCAACTTCCAAATTCGCATGCTGAAAGCTTTTAATATTTACTTTCAACTAGCTCCATGTTTCATAATCTTACATTCCATTTAAGATTGAAGTTAGTATTCTCTAGCAAGAGTGGCATTTTGGATCCTTTCAATGATTTTATCCTTTCCATTCATATTAATTTGAATCCTGCTCAACTTCCAAATTTGCATGCAGAAGGGGTTTTAATATTTACTTTCAACTAGATCCACGTTACATTCCATTAAGATTGAAGTTAGTATTCTCTAGCAAGAGTGGCATTTTGGATCTTTGTAATGATTTTATCCTTGTTGGCATCACACAATGTCTGATTTTTTGACAGTTATAAATAATCCGGAATTCACTAAGTGGCACAGTTATCTGTATTTATTTCCTTTTGACTCATCGTTAGATCTACAGTCTTGGACCTTATAAATTGTTGATATTTCTTGCCTTCTAGAGTAGCATTTCGGATTATGCATTTTATCCTATAGAAATCCTATGGTAGACTGAAAGTCTGTCTCACATTTAGAATTCTGGTTATATTCAACCCAAATTGTCGAAATACCATAATAAGTGGTTTTGTTGGCACCTAAAGACATGCATGGAGAAGCTTCTTGTTGCGAACAGTTATATTACATCTTTGTAATGACTAAACTTGTTTCAAAAGAACAAATATATTAAGTGTCTGGCTTTTGACTTAAGTTATCTTTAGACATATGGTTGTCTTGTTCTTCAACTTCTGTAGGTTCTTATTTGGTTTTCCCTCCACCGTAAAATTGTTGATTATATGTTAGATCTTTGAATCAAAAGCCTAATCAAATGTTCATCTTATCAAACTTTCTTATTTCTTGTCATTAAGCTGTAAAAACTAGGTGGATATGTTTCTTTCTAATAGAAACCTGAAGTATCAATGGTTTGCTATATCCATGAATGAGGCCTCTCTAACTATTGAGCACTTCTTGCAGGTGATCAGTGAAGAAGATTCTGCAAAGAAATACACCTTCAGTACCTGCACCTCCTAGCTCTTTGGGTGACATTACGTAGTTTGAAACCTGTAATTAATAGCTATAGGTCTGAAGCATCCTCTTTAGCCATATAAAGCTGCTGCTCTTAACAGGATGAACTATTCAGTCAAAAGGAAAAATCATTTCAATTGGTAATCTCAATGATCAAGTTAAACAAACAACAGTGAAAATACAATAGGATACAGAGTCATTAAACAGCACTGTAAAAACTGTGTCATATGATACATCTGTTCCTTTCTAATAGAAATCTGGAATAGCCATATCTCATAGCTCTAGTGATCAAGTAATCGCACACTTCCTTAGCAAAGAAGGTTTTCTGAATGATAATGCCACCAACACTATACCTAATGGATATTCATATCTTTGTTTGCAAATGTTCCTAGTGTCTTTGGGTGCCATTACATGGTTTGATAGCTGTAATCATAAGTGATAGGGCTGAAACATCTTCTTTGGCCATTTAAAATTACAGCACTTATTAGGGTGGGTGCCATTACATGGTTTGATAGCTGTAATCATAAGTGATAGGGCTGAAGCATCTTCTTTGGCCATTTAAAATTGCAGCACTTATCACGGTGAACTGTCCTGCGAAAGGAAAATCAATCCAAGTGTTAATTTTAAAGACCTAGCTACCTATGAGCCCTGTCTTTTGTAGAGACTGCCAGCCATATATGTAGATAGATTGATAGATGTTAGTGTGAGAAACTACACTGCATTTTATTGAGTGAAGGAACGAATGCAGAGGATGTGATTACATGGTAGGCAGTGACTGTGCCTAGTATCTACAAACTTTCTAGATATAAACTTGATTTGCATATCAAGTTTGTCAGACAGATGTACGTTTTTGGAATGAAATCCAGAACTTGTCATCACGGAAGGAATAAGATTAGCTGGACTTCATGGAGAGAGAGGTGTTCCCCGGAGTATAGTTGTACTGTGTTTGCTAATGAAAATGGAATGAGAATATAGTATATCGGAGTAGGAGCATGACAGAAGGAAAAGATATAGCAGTAGAAGTGCCAGAAGGAAAAGATATAGGAGTCAAAGTGTGATCAATGTTCTCCAAACAGTGAACTTACACTGCTATATCTTCTCCTCCTTGCAATTTTACCAACGATTGCCAATTCATAGAGCAATTGCCTGGTCTTCTGACTAAACATGTATTGGTCACTTGGTTTTTGATATCCTCCAACCATTGTGATCAAGAATGACATTCTTACATTGCTTTCTTTGGCTCCAATTGAAATCAAAATCTACACAATTGAGCATGACATATAGTCAAGGGAAACTGCTCTCTGGGACTTTCCAGAGAGCAGGAGCATGGCTATGTAAGGAAAATATATAGCAGTAAAAGCTCCAGAAGGAAAAGATATTGCAGTCAAATTGCACTCGTTGTTCTCCCAATAGTGAGCAGTGAGCTTTTACTGCTATATATTTTCCTCCTTGCAATTTTACCAATGATCACCAATCCAAATAGCACTTGCCCAATCTTCTGATTAAACATGCACTGGTTACTTGGTTTCTGATATATTTTCCTTCTAGCAGTAGAAGCACCAGGAGGAAAAGATATAGCAGTCAAAGTGTGCACATTGTTCTCCAAACAGTGAGTTTTTACTGCTATATCTTCTCTTCCTCTCAATTTTACCAACGATCACCAATCCATAGAGCACTTTCCCAGTCTTCTGACTAAACATGTATTGATCACTTGGTTTTTGATATCCTTCAACCACTTCTTTTATCGTGATCAAGAATCATTCTTACATTGCTTTCTCTGGCTCAAATTGAAATCAAAATCTACACAATTGAGCGCGACGGATAGTCAAGGGAGCATGGCATAAGTAAAAGTGCCAGAAGGAAAATATATATCAGGCAAAGTGTACTCATTGTTCTCCAAACAGTGAGCTTTTATTGTTATATATTTTCCTCCTTGTAATTTTACGAATGGTCACCAATCCAAAGAACACTTTCCCAATCTTCTGATTAAACATGCATTGGTCACTTGATTTCTGATATCCTCCAACCGCTCATTTTATTGTGATCAAGGATGGCATTCTTACATTGCTCTTTCTACTGCTCAAGTTGAAATGCAAAATCTACACAATCGACCCTGACAGTAAGTGAAGAAAACCACCTCTGGGTCATTCCAGTGTGACTGGAGTGGGGCAGGTTGGAGCTGTTGTCACTCCACTCCATTTCTTCCCTGTTCTAATTTGTTCATGGCGCATTTGAGTTCACCCAAAGATATGGAGTGGGGTGACAACATCTCCAACTTCCCCATGTAAGAAGGACAGAACATGGACAAAGACGGTATGGGTTGGATAGTTTGCAGAGGAGCTGAGGACAGTGCTGCCATAATAAAAAACAGGACATCTTCAAATGGCTTCTGGTAGGCATTGATATCTCAAGCTTTTATATGCCATTAAATTCTAGCATTTAATTGTCTCAAACATTGAAATGAAGAAGAGAAAAGCATATAGAAAAATAAATAGAGAAAAACACATGCATTGTATGTTTTGATAAAAACAACGTGACATTCTTACATTGCTTTCTCTGGCTTAAATTGAAATCAAAATTTACAAAATTGAGCGTGACAGCTAGTCAAGGGAGCATGGCATAAGTAAAAGATATTCAGTAAAAGTGCCAGAAGGAAAATATATATCAGGCAAAGTGTACTCATTGTTCTCCAAACAGTGAGCTTTAATGTTATATATTTTCCTCTTTGCAATTTTATCAATGATGACCAATCCAAAGAACACTTGCCCTATGTTTTGATAAAAACAATGTGACATTCTTACATTGCTTTCTCTGGCTCAAATTGAAATCAAAATTTACAAAATTGAGCGTGACAGCTAGTCAAGGGAGCATGGCATAAGTAAAAGATATAGCAGTAAAAGTGCCAGAAGGAAAATATATATCGGGCAAAGTGTACTCATTGTTCTCCAAACATTGAGCTTTTACTGTTATATATTTTCCTCCTTGCAATTTTACCATTGATCACCAATCCAAAGAACACTTGCCCAATCTTCTGATTAAACATGCATTGGTCACTTGATTTCTGATATCCTCCAACCGCTTATTTTATTGTGATCAAGGATGGCATTCTTACATTACCCTTTCTACTGTTCAAGTTGAAATGCAAAATCTACACAATCGACCCTGACAGAAAGTGAAGGAAAGCACCTCTGGGTCATTCCAGTGTGACTGGAGTGGGGCAGGTTGGAGCTGTTATCACTCCACTCCATTTCTTCCCTGTTCTAATTTGTTGACGGGGCATTTGAGTTCACCCAAAGATATGGAGTGGGGTGATAGCATCTCCAACTTCCCCATGTAAGAAGGACGGTACATGGACAGGCGGTATGGGTTGGATAGTTTGCCAGAGGAGCTGAGGACAGTGCTGCCATAATCAAATTCAGGACATTTTCAAATGGCTTCTGGTAAGCATTGATATCTCAAGCTTTTATACGCCATTAAATTCTAGCATTTAATTATCTCAAACATTGAAATGAAGAAGTAAAAAGCGTATAGAAAAATAAATATAGAAAAACACATGCATTGTATGTTTTGATAAAAGCAACGTGAAATTTTGTAAGTTACAAGGAAATGATATTCCTACTCGCATTTCCATGTTTCCATAAGTGCATTGAAAAATATATCCATATGTTTGGTATGTTATAACAATCTGTTTTCCATGTTCAATATGAACAAAGAAACGCTTGGTCATGTTTCGTGAACAAAATATTCCAATGGTGGAATCGTGCTCGTCCAGAAAAGCAGGGTCATGATTTTTTGTATGTTCCATAAAAACAAAGAAATGCATATTTATATTCTGTGAACAAAATATTCTAATGAATGGACTGTGCTTTTATATAAAGCAAGAGGAGTATAGTATATCATATATTGTATGTTACATTGTAATCTATTTTTGCACGTTATTTCAATGTAGAGAAGTCCTATTTTTCCCTTTGTTCTTCTCTAGTTTCTTCATACAAATTTAAATTACAACTTTTTGTCTTCATACCTTGCTCTTATTTTTGATGTTTAAATTATTAAAACTACTAATTATGAGATTAGTTTATTTTCATATATATATATGTTAAAAACTACTTGTTTTGAGATTAATTTGTTATTATAAATGTGGATTATTATTTAAAATGATTGTTTCATGAAACAATATAATGTGGAATATTTATTCTCCAAACTCTATTCTTCGTTTTTTCATTGACCAATTTGTTTTCCAAGGAAAAATGCAATTTTTGTGCCGCATCAAATGGAAATTGTGTTTGGTATTTCCTCTTGGGCTCACAAAAAGGCCCATGTGAAAAATGAGTTGTAATAAAGTTCAGAGAACTTCTGTAAACAATCATCATTTTACCCATTGTTCTTCTCTAGTTCCTTCATACAAATTTAAATTGCAACTTTTTGTCTTCATACCTTGCTCTTATTTTTGACGTTTAATTATTAAAACTACTTTAGTTTATATATATATATATATATATTAAAAACTACTTGTTTTGAGATTAATTTGTTATTATAAATGTGGATATTTATATTATTTAAAATGGCTGTTTCATGAAACAATATAATGTGGAATATTTATTCTCTAAACTCTATGCTTCTTTTTTTCATTGAACAATTTGTTTTTCAAGGAAAAACGCAATTTTTGTGCAGCATCAAATGGAAATTGTGTTTGGTATTTCCTCTTGGGCTCACAAAAGGCTCATGTGAAAAATAAGTTGTAATAAACTTCTGTAAATAGTCATATCGACACATGCCTTAGATGATCATAATTGGTTAGACATTACAATGCCTCAATATGCGTGGACAATAGAGGATAGTTATTGAGTAATAAGAGGCATGAGAAATTGCAGACAATCTTTCTATGGGAATTCCTTATAACAATCAATACCAATCTCACATTCTGATCCCCCTTTTTGATATTTAGAGAATTCACTTTTTGATGAAATTCCTTGTAAATACTCTAACAAGAGAACATGGCAAATTTCCCTCCCAACTCCAAAACATGAAAAAGGACTGGTGCCATCTAAGTTCCTCATTGCTTTTCCAATTAATCTACTCTAGAACAACATTAATAAAGTTTATCTTTAGCCAATTGATGGTGCTAGGCCCAATTGCCTCCTTGAACTGCAAGCAATGATTATCAGAGAAAGATTGAGCCACATTTTCCGCACTTTACCGCAATCCCCTCGACATAGTCTATGAAATTAACATATTTTTTTATGTTAAAATTGGCAACTAGGGCCAAACTCCATGTGGGTCATGTTATTAATGGCAGCTGATATTTTGCTTGGATCTAGGATTGATCTAAAGATCATCTGATTCCGATAAGTATTAATGGAGATATAAACAAGGTCGGCCAGCAACCAAATAAACCCCACACGTGCTCAACGTTTTAGTATAAATAGAGGTGCCTTGAAAGTCATTTGGACACACTCACTTGGGATCTCTTCCTCTCTACTTGTCTTTGGGTTTTGGTGAGAGGGGAGATCCTAAGGGATAATGCTGCGCTAATGGAGAAATGTTCTACACTATCTAGAGGGAGTGCCCTAGGCTCTACACTGCCCTCATGAAGAAGCCCTAGATGCAGGAGGAAAGGGAGATCTAGCACGGTGAAGGAGGCCTAACACTCGACCCTAGCGTAGTCATATCATACCCTAATCTATGCAGTGTTCTGGAAGGGTTTGAGACAACCCTTAGACGCAACAAAAGAGATACCCTAACAGCAATAAGGATGCTCCCATTCGCTGCCCTAACTTGCCCTGATACGCTGTCCAAAGGAGCCCTTATACGCTGCCCTAATCCACTTTCATAAGGAGGCCTTAAGTATGCCCTAGTTGCAGATCTAAGGTAGGGTTACAACTGAGTTAGATGTGCCTTAGCCATAGATCTAAATGGAGACTTAGCTGCAGATGAAGGAGAGCTCTAGCAGCCGTTAAGGGAGAGGTTTGGCCGTAGTTAAAGGAGGCCTAAATCCACAACAAAGAGAGGCTAGATCCACAACAAATGAGGAGACCTATACGTAGCTAGGAGAGGAGGCCTAATCTATAGTCGAGAGGAGCTATCAAAGGGAAGTCCTAATCTGTCGTCAAACATAGCCAAGATCTGCATCAGAAATCTAAGTGTGTTGTAGGTGACAACATGGAAATGTGTGTTGTAATGATCAATACATGGACAACAAGGTACATCATGTCTAAATAGGACAACTGCAAGCATGGTGGCAATGGGACAACAATGAAGCTTGGTGGAGTAAGCAAATTGGACAGATGCAAGCATGATGACAATGGGATAGCAATGAAGCTTGGTGGAGCAAGCAAATACGACAGGGGCAAGCATGATCACACATGGGACAGCATGGACGTCAATAACATGGTGAAGCATGGATAGTAGCAGCATGGTAAAGCATGGATAGTAGCAAGCATAGTGCTGCAAGTACATTGGGACAACAATATAGTACTTGGTGCATCAAGTACACAAAGCAACAATGGTGCAACAAGCACATGGGTGACAACATGGTGCAGTAGTGGCACACGGTACAACAATGTCAAACACTGGGATAGTAGTGCAGTACGGTGAGGTGCAGGATGATGACGAGATGCAACACAATGATAGGTGAAGGAGTCACCTTGGAGAATCAGTTGAAGCAACTTGTCTTCAACTGATCTCATGTATCATCTTTTTAGAAATGATATATATGCTCCTATCTAGACAAGTCAAAATGTTGACTTCTGTTGTAAATTTACTATCTCTCTCCTGAACCATTGAAGAACATATAGGAAGAATTGATCAAGGGTTTCCCCAATTTGGGGTTTGTCCCTGGCTAGCGACACATCTTGTGTCCTCTTGTCTTGGCTTGTCTTTTGCGATTTATGTTTATGTTCTATCTGCAATTTACTTTAATGCGGATGTGATTGCTAATCTGGAAAATATATTGAGCTAACTATGAAAATTGAATTAAATTGCTCTAAGCATAGAACATACCTAAACTTAATATTTTATCTATAAATACTTCATTGACTATCCTTGGAGCTTTGTGCTTTGCAATAGACTTATTCCCTTCATAGGAGAACCTTACTTGATGAGTTATTTGAAAAGGAGGAACAATAATGTCTTGAAATATCTTCAACTTTTGCGCAAGCCAAAGCACCCATGAGATAACTAGCAAGAGCACTATGTGACCTGATAGAGATTTGTGATTCCTCCAAGATATTTTTATGCTAGGCACAACACCACCAATAAAAGACAATCTTTCCAGATCTCTTTGGTAAATAGATAGTGAATTAGGGGATGATCCACGAAGTCTTCTGCAACATTACATAATGTGCATGTATCCAACCCTTCCCTGGACCAATTCTGTGATGTGTTATTCCATGTCAAAATTTTTGTATTTGAAGCTTAACCGAAAGAAGAGTTTGATATTGAGTTGTAACTTCATTTTATTTTCCATGTAATTTTCCACCACCACACCTTGTTCCTTGATCCTTGTTGATAAACATGGCTTTATGCTCATGCTTTTCAGTATATTCTCTTGGAATTGTACTCATAGAGCACGACAATCTTTTTGCCTTCTCCTCCCCCGAACACTGATAGAGCTTGGTTGTAATCATTAAGACGACAGTCTGTCTTCTTTCCCTCAAGTCTGATAGAGCTTAGTTGTAATCATTGAGCACAAGTCTTCCTCTCCCTAGTCTCATAAAGTTTAGTTGTAATCAATGTGTGTAATCCTCCTAATCATGCTCCCCTTGCCTTCCGAGATCAATATAGAAGCTGACTTTCAACCATGTGCTATAAATTAGATTGATTTGGATTCCTAACACGTGCCAAAGAAAAAATCCCTTTTAAATGAAGCATTTCTATTAAGATATTTGAAGGTCAACTTGTATTGTTCATAAATTTTTGTGATATAAATTCAAGAGAGAGAGAGAGAGAGATGGTAAATTTACAATAGAAGTCAACACTTTGACTTATCTAGATAAGAGAATAGATCATCTCTAAGAAGATACATGAGATTAGTTGAAGACATGTTGCTTCAACTGATTCTCCAAGGTGACTCCACCTATCATTGTGTTGCATCTCGTCGTCACCCTGCACCATGCTGCACCCATCATCACAATGCTAGACCTTATGACCATGTTGTACACATCATACTGCTGCACCTTGTTGCATTGTTGTCCCAGTGTTTAGCATTGTTGTACCTTGTGCCACTGTAGCACCATGGTGTCACCCATGTGCTTGCTGCACCAAGTACCATACCGCTGCCCCAATGTGGTTGCAACACTATGCTTGTTGCACCTTGTTGTTGCTGTCCCATGTACCATACTATTGCAACACCATGAACTTGTTGCACTAAATACTAGATGTCCCATGTATCTCTGCTGCACAATGTCACAATGTCATTGATCATTGTGTTGTCCCATCATTGTGCTGTCCAATGAGTTTGCAACACCATGTACCTTTGCTGCCATGTCACAATGTCATTGCTGTCCATGCATCTTTGCAGCACTATGTAGCCTTGTTGTCCATGCATCTTTGTAGCGCTTATGTAGCCTTGTTGTCCATGCATCTTTGTGGCACTATCTAGCCTTGTTGTCCATGCATCTTTGCATCACTTATGTAGCCTTGCTATCCATGCATCTTTGCAACACTATCTAGCCTTGCTGTCCCTGCATCTTTACAATGCTTACGTAGCCTTGCTGTCCATGCATCTTTGCAGCACTATCTAGCCTTGATGTCCATGCATCTTTGTAGCACTTATGTAGCCTTGCTGTCCATGCATCTTTGCAACACTTATGTAGCCTTGCTGTCCATGCATCTTTGCAGCTCTAAAACGTGCCTCGGAATAGCGTTTAGGGATGCCTTTAGGACAACATTTAGGGCTGCCTTAGAACAACGTTTAGGGCTTCCTTTAGGACAACATTTAGGGCTGCCTTAGAACAACGTTGAGGGCTGCCTTTAGGATAGCGTTAGGGCTAACTTAGAACAACGTTTAGGGCTACCTTCTTTGCTGTGGCTAGGGCAACCTCTTTTCCTCCAACGTCTAGGGTTTCCACTCTAGATTTCTCTTCCACTAAAACCCAAGACAAGTGGAGAGAAATCAAGATAGAAGTGTGTGTATAAATGACTATGAAGTCATCTCCTTTTATACTAAAACGTTGAGCACATGTGGGGTTTATTTGGTTGCTGGCCGACCTTGACAAATTGTCTTATAACACAAATAAATTCATAACTCCATGAATACTTAACAGAATCAGATGATTTTTAGATCAATCCTACACCTCTCGATGAGAGGAGTCCAAGAAAAATATCAGCTGCCATAAATAATATGACCCACATGGAGTTTGGCCCTAGTTGCCAATTTTAACACTCCCTCTCAACTAGGGAGAACTCCATCCGCTGATCCATTTGTTTGACTGTACTATCTCTGCCATCAGTGCCCTACACTACTCTGCTCTACTCTGCTATGCTCTGTTCTATTCTGCTCTGTGCTACTGAGCTCTACTCTGTTGAACCATGAAGAATAAGAATTGATCGAGAATGTCTCATACCATTCTCTATTGACCTAAAGTCAGTTCCATATGAAGAGGGTGTGTCATACCACTCTTACTGACTTGAAATCAACTTCATTTATCCTAGATCAATATCACAAGAGAGTGTCTCAAACCACTCATACTGATCCCAGATCAATGGAGGTCATCCTAGCATAGAGGGAGTACGGTTGATACAACGATGCGTCCATTGATAGTACTACTAATGGTCCTTAACCCCATTTCCCTATTCATTGATCAGATGAGAGGTACTTCCCATGAGTCCTAGACTGCATGGGTAGGATGCCTCGACAGGAGAACTAATCATCCTATCCACAGGAGAACGAATCATTCTGCCCCACAGTTGCCATGGGAGAACTAATCATCCTGTTCCACAGACCCCATGGGAGAACTGATCATCCCGACCCACAGGAGAACTAATCATGCTGTCCACAGTCACCACACGGTATCACAGGGAAGGTTGAGCCATTCACCCTATACACAATGCACCATTAGGGGAGGATGAGTCGTCTTATGGTCGCGTGTTGCTCCAGTAAGTACCCCAAGCCCCTCGGAGCTTCTAGAGTTCAATGCATACAACATGAAGGACCCTTATAAGAAGGTCTCTCAACGACTCCAAGTCGTTCGAGAAAGTCACATATTTGACCTTTCCTCGGGGCTGTGACAAAAAGTCTGTGACTTGTACATCAGTCTTAATGCGATGGAGCCTCCTCGCTCATCGACTTACCGTATCCGAGATAAGGTAGTATCTGATGTCTATTTGCTGGAGCAATCATTGAATATGGGATTCCTCAACAATCGAATCCCCCTTGGTTGTTACAAAGGATCACAGTGGTATTCATCATGTGTACAAAACAACTCACTGAAGAGTTTCCACAACCAGGCAACTTCATACGAGATCATACTTGTAGCTATGTATTCGGTCTCGACGGTGCTTATAGCAACTGACTTTTGCTTCCTTCTCATCCATGATATTGAAGCAAAATCCAAAGAGAACCAACACTGAGAAGTGCTCTAGTGATCCTCCACACTGCTTGCCTAGTCAGCATTCGAATAATCATGCAGCTTCATATTTTCGGCAGTGTATCTCAATTTATGAGAGATTGTGCCCTGAAGATATCTCAGAAGATTCTTGGCACCAATCCAGTGAGGCTCAATCAAACATGAGCTCACTATGCTAGCTGCAAAACATATATCCGGACAGAAGTTCACCAAGAACATCAATGTGAATGAGTTTATGAAACTCAGAGGCATTTCCCAAATCTGGTCCGGCATCACTACCATATAAATTTTGAAAGTTAAGATCCATGAGGTAGTCACGGGCTTGCAGTTTACTATTCCACATCTAGAATCCAACTCCCTCTTACTTTTGCAAATGAGAGGGTCTGCTCGTCCTCAGAAGGTGCCGATATGGGAGGTCTATCATCCACAACTTTTGAGCAATGGTTTGGATCAGTTTCACTCCTAGTGAATCTCAGCTTCATTAGATTGTTATCAATCCTCTCATACTACGATCAAGGTGTTTTGCTTCAAGCCATAGAGGGCTTTCTTCCACCTGTATACATGAGATTCCCGATCATGAATCTCAAACTCCTTGGGTTGTTCCAAATTTGTGGACCTGCGACATGAAGGGAATGGTTCCCTTGTAAGATTTTCCCTTGGTACATCTCGGACATGTACCTTCATGCTCTTCTTGAATTCAGGCATCCCTGTCACCGTCTGACTCACATCGGGTAGGGCTCCATAATAAGTAGACCTCTAATGCTATAGATGAGATGTGACAATTGACATGGTCTCCAATGGACCATCTTGCAACTTGATACAAATTTCCAACCCTGAACCCATGAGTAAAAGCATCTTAAAAAATTCTATTTTCAAACATGTACCTTTTCATCGATGAATGCCACCCTGAAACCTTTGACTTCCATTGCCGAAATAGACACCAGGTTCTTCTTGCGATCAGGTACATAAAGAGATTCTTGTAAATGAATTGAGTTATCCTCATTTAATCTAGGGGTAACATTCCCTACACCCTTTCCGGAATAGGTGGCATCGGCTTCAAGTATAATCCCGCGATTGTTTCCATCTCTACTAAATTAGAGAGATCACCCTTCTATTCAATGAAGTGCCTTGAAGCACTACAATCAATAAGCCAGATTCCCAAAGAATCTGAAGGAGAGGGCCAATACAAGATAACACTTCTTTATCTTATCAGAAACAACATTTGATTCTTCATACTTGGGGTTCCTTGCTTTCTTGAAGACTCCCTGTTTCCTTGATGACCTGCATTACCTGTCATTCCTCTGATCATTGAAGATGTCCCTGGAATGATTGTTATTTTCATCAAGTGATGTGTCCCTACCATTCGGAGACTCCTTTGCATAATGGCTGGACTTATTACTACCAAGGCATCTGCCTTTCCTTCTACCCTTAGATCCAAACTTCCCATTGAAGTGATCTTTAGGTGGGCCATTAGAAGCTTTCGCTGTGTTGTGGTAATATTCTTTTCTTCGACTTCAACCTTGGCGAATTTGAAGAGGGATGAGGAATCCATTGATCCTTTTGTCCTTTCCAAATTGTCTTCGATGATTGCTCTTTCACTCTTGCATGGGCTTTATTTTCACCTCAGCTCTGATACCATGTTAATTTTAGGTATTTTCTATGCTTAGAGCAATTTATTTCAATTTTCACAATTAGCTCAATATCTCTTCCAGATTAGCAATCACATCAGCATTAAAGTAAAATGCAGATTGAACATAAACATAAATCGCAGAAGACAAGCCAAGACAAGAGGACACAAGGTGTGGTGTTAGCCAAGGACAAACCCCAACGTGGGGAAATCCTTGATCAATTCTTCTTATATGTTCTTCAATAGTTTAGCAGAGAGAGACAAAGATAGTACATTTTCAATAGAAGTCAACACTTTGATTTATCTAGATAGGAGAATAGATCATCTCTAAGAAGATGATACATGAGATTAGTTGAAGACATGCTACTTTAACTGATTCTCCAAGGTGACTCCTTCACCTATCATTGTGCTGCATCTCGTTATCACCCTGCACCTCACTGCACCATGCTGCACCCATCATCACAATGTTGGACCTTATGACCATGTTGTACACATCATACTGCTGCACCTTATGCTGCATTCTTGTCCCAATGTTTAGCACTGTTGTACCTTGTGCCACTGCAGCACCATGTTGTCACCCATGTGCTTGCTGCACCAAGTACCATACTGCTGCCCCAATGTGCTTGCAGCACTATGCTTGCTGTAACTTCTTGTTGTTGCTGTCCCATGTACCATACTATTGCAGCACCATGAACTTGCTGCACCAAATACTAGATGTCCCATGTATCTCTGCTGCACAATGTCACAATATCATTGATCATTGTGCTGTCCCAACAAGCTGATGTCCCATCGTTGTGTTGTCCAATGAGTTTGCAGCACCATGTACCTTCGCTGCCATGCCACAATGTCATTGCTGTCCATGCATCTTTGCGGCACTGTCTAGCCTTGCTGTTCATGCATCTTTGCAACACTTACGTAGCCTTGCTGTCCATGCATCTTTGCAGCACTATCTAGTGTTGCTGTCCATGCATCTTTGCAGCACTATCTAGTGTTGTTGTCCATGCATCTAAGTTGCACGAAACAGGGAAACTGGTACGAGTTTCCGAAACAGGAAGCGATACGAAACGCGACCTCCCCAAATTTTGGAAACGGGGAAACGCGAATATATATATATCA
>APFE031261504.1:61633-106362 GCA_000404065.3 Pinus taeda
GCCGTACTGACCACGTTTAAGTTTCGTGAAACGTGGCAGTACGGCCTGAAACACGTTTCAGGGCCGTACCAAACGCGTTTCAGCGTTTCGTACCCGTTTCCATACAGAAACGCTCCCTTGCCCTACTTTTCCTGCAACATAGCCATGCATCTTTGCACCACTTATGTATCCTTGTTGTCCATGCATCTTTGCAGCACTTATTGTAGCCTTGCTGTCCATGCATGTTTGCATCTCTAAATTGTACCTAAAAACAATGTTTAGGGCTGCCTTTAGGACAGCATTTAGGGCTGCCTTTAGGACAACATTTAGGGTTGACTTAGAACAACGTTTAGGTTGCCTTTATGATAGCGTTAGGGTTGCCTTAGAACAATATGTAGGGCTGCCTTCTTTGCTGCGGCTAGGGCAACCTCTTTTCTTCCAACGTCTAGGGCTTCCACTCCTAGATTCTCTTTCACTAAAACCCAAGACAAGTGGAGAGAAATCAAGATAGAAGTGTGTGTAGAAATGATTATCAAGTCATCTCTTTTTATACTAAACGTTGAGCACATGTGGGGTTTATTTGGTTTCTGGCCGACCTTGACGAATTGTCTTATAACACAAATAAATTCATAACTCCATGAATACTTATCGGAATCGGATGATCTTTAGATCAATCCTACACTTCTTGATGAGAAGAGTCCAAGAAAAATATCAGCTGCCATAAATAAGATGACCCACATGGAGTTTGGCCATAGTTCCCAATTTTAACATATGTCTACCAAATCCATATGTTGCATTCTTCTTTTTAATCATACACTTAGGGTTTCATCTCAAAATCTTAATTTTAGATGTCCATGGATGTTTTAATTTAAATTTGCTCCAAGAAGATCATGAAGCCCTCATGACTCAATGAAGCCCTAGTGACTCCAAGAGAGAGACACCATGTTGAAATGAAACTTCAGAGAGAAGATCATGAAGCCCTCATGACTACATGAGGCACCCCTAGTGACTCCAAGAGAGAGACACACCATGCACAAGTGAAACTAAAGAGAGAAGATGACTAGTGCACTAAAAATCACATTTTTACAAAAGAGTGAAATAAGAATGAACATAATGATATTAACAACATTATTAACAGAGACTATCTCCATTCTCTTTATATACGGGAGGTAAGGGAAGCTAACAATATGATGTGGGCAAATGCTCTTTGAAGTGACCTATAATAAAAACACATGTAGGCTCATACAAGTTAAGCACTCTATTTTAAGGGTAAACATGCCCAGCGCCAAGGGGAGATGTTTTGCACAACGAGGGCTCCAAGGCAAGGTAGCAAGGTGTGTCCACTGCACGACCTAATATTGACTTCATGAATGGAAGAAACCAATGTGACATGACTAGCAAATCCCATAAGTTATTTTCACCCTAACTAAGATTTGGGTACTCCTATATGCTTTCAAGCCTCTTTGAATTTGGAAGGTTCATCCAACCTTCTAACTATTGTGTACATGTGCTATTGTCAACAAGTAACTTGTAAAATACACCCTCTCTCCCCTCTTTAGCTTAGGACTAGCTAAACTAGCTAAACTACAGTCATTGATTGTGGATTTCTATCCCTTAAAAGCATTTCTCCATTGTATATTTGTCATCTGAGATGCTGAAAAAGGTATAATCTTCTGATAATTCATTTGCATTGCTATCCTTTCTTGGAACATCCCCTTGAAGAATATTCTCTTCCGATATTTCATTTATTAGGCCGATAGGCCTTCCTTTGAAAGAGACTTTCGTCGTCCTTTTCATTCTAAGGTTGACAGCTGGCGTGCATATTCAGTCGGCAAATTGTTCACATCTGTCGTGCAATTTCTGTTTCTCCTCAACTATTTCGGTTTCTCCTCAGCGTTCTGTTGCCGATTTTACAGCCAGTTGTTACGCATTTTACGTGGGAGTTCCAGCCAGTTGTTACGCATTTTACGTCGGAGTTCCAGGACACCACTTGGGTGCCGCACAATCCCAAGTCCAGGTACATGCACCTGTTTGCACAAACTCCTCCCTCTACATTCAACAGGGTTTAGAGGTTAGTATAGCGCCGTGTATATATTCGCGCAGAAATCCAACTGCTCCTTTTTCTATAGCAACACGGCAAGAGCCAAGCGCAATTCGATTTGGGTCTGTTCTCAGCCTGCAATTCTTGAGGGTTTCAAAATTTCTCAGAGCTCACGCGCTTTGTTAATGGATTTTCAGTCCAATTCTCAATGCAAATTCAACACATCTGCTTCATATTTGTACATCAAATCCTTCAGACAAGCAAAATCGACAACAACAATCCAGCTACGCTGTTTTTCTGAAATCCTGCGCGTAGTTTCGAGAGCTCTGGAAGTACAGATGGGTGGCTTTGAGAGTTCTTTAGCCAAGTACGGCATTGAAATTCTGTGCATAAGGGCCTCATTAATGAATGATCTGTTTCCCTTTATCTTTAGCCGAAGGATTAAACAGTAGATCCCCCTTTTTTATCTTGCTTTGGACGGAAACCCAAAGGGTTTTGATCCTGTGATCTCCTTATATAGACCCAACAATACTTTACTCGGCGGGTAAGTGCTCCATGATGGGCACCAGTGGTGCTCCCAAGAGGTCCATCCGATCTACGCGGCAAAGGGCTAAGGTTCCAGGATGGGCTTCCTTTGATGCCCAACAACGGGGTGGGGTTCCTAAGGCTGACGTGGACCCTTTCCCACCTATTCCTCCAACCTCGTCCTCTTCTAATCATCTCCAGAGAAAGCCAAGTCAGGGTTCTGTTATGGACAAGAATTATCTGAAAGATAGAATGATGTCTCGGCTGTGGTGCGGCACAACAATATTTCCTTTATGTCTCCAAATTCTAGAGGGAAACCCTGGAAAGGATTTTCTCAATTAATAGAAAAAGTTGCTGTTAGGCCAGAGAAATTGATTGATCCTTATCCTAATACAACCCTGGCTAGCACTACTATGCTGCAGGGCGTGACAGATGATGCAAATCAGAAAAAGGTTGCAGTAGAGAAACTGAAGGCCTTGTATGGTTGGGCTGATGGGAGCCTGTTAGAGGATGTTTTAGTGGCTGTTAATTATGAGCTTGAACAAGCCTCTGCTTCCTTGGAGTCTATGGCTGTGATGATGTTGCCGGAGAATTCAGATCCCTTTGATGCATCTGAAGCTGTTGAAAATTCTCTACCTGATCAGAGTTCTGAAGGAAGTGGCCCTCTATTGCCTGAGTCCTTGGGTTTTGAAAATTTACATGTGACAGTTGCAAGAGGACACATGCCAACTGCTCCCCCTGAGCCAGAATGGGAGGAAGATGATGTATATTTGAAACATCGAAAGGAAGCATTGCGGATGCTCAGGTATGTTTTGCCAGCCTATTTCCATGAAGTCCATTGAATTTTTTTAAGGTGATCTACTGATAATCGGGAAGGCATGAACATATATTATCATCGCTTGTTTTCAAGCAGGGCTGCAAATCGACATTCAAGGGAAGCTGAAAGAGCTTATTTGTGAGGCGATCACAGCAGATGAAAAGGCCTTGTTAACTAAACAAAGGGTAAAAAAGAGGCAGAGACAGTTAACTAAACAAAGGGTAAAAAAGAGGCAGAGACAGGCCAACAAGGATGTAAGTTCCACGAGATCAAAAGAGAAGCACTCAGGTCTTGGTTCAACTCGCTCCTCTCCCTGGTTTCATGTCGTTTCCAGTTGCGATAATCAGCAACCGCTTGGAAGTTTGCAGAGTGTGGAGATTGAGAAGAATGAAGAGAATAATGGAACTTGTGTGGCAAATACGGTCACGGGAAGGATTTCCAGAAAGGTAATGCTATCCTCACTTCATCTTTTCAATGGGCCCGTTTAAATTTGCAAAGTCACAGTTCATGCCTCAACATATTATAAAATATTATTTTTAATCATTTTATTAAACACTATTTTAAGTGCCTTTTACTTTCCATGGAGTAATCTTTGCTGCTTCTAGAAGCTGTTAAATTCTGTTTCTACCTGAAAGGAAGAAATCCGGTCATTAATTAATGATTTCCATCTGAGTATCTATATAACATAGTCCGCAAACCATATAGTGCTCTAAAACATATTCCTGTGTCCTAGAATGGCTTCAGAGGTTCCCCTCGCATCCGGCGTCCATCAACTTTTCCTTTGACCACTCAAAGTTGTCTATGACTGGTGTAAATGCTGAAAATACGGATAAATAGCAGAACACTGAAGGGATTCGTGGTGATTTTGGGTTTTCTTACCATTATGAAGTATAATTGTAATGTTTAGTTTTTAGGGTGTCTATTTTGCTATTCATACAAAAAATGTTTTAGTGTGAGGTTCCACTTACTCATGTGACTTTATTATCGGTTTTGGGATGGCTAACTTTATTTAATTGTACTTTTGCTGTGTAACAGGGAAAAAAGCAACCTCAAACTACAGCAGAGGAACCCGAATGTACTGTTGTGTTAACAAATCCTCTGCAGGTGAAAAATTTGTTAAATGATATTACCAATGAGCATCATCGCAAAGAAGCCAAGGAAGGGCCAGAAGGGAATGGCTTTAACGGTACTAAAAATCATTCCAAGGTAGCATCGATAGGGCCAAACAAGGATAAGCATTTATTGAATGATGATTGCGAAAATATTGCTGAACCAACTGTAGAGGGCCTAAAAGATCATGGCTCTAACAATGAAAAACTTGCTTCAGATAACATATCATTGGATGGAAAAAGAATAAAAAGGCCAAAGATCATGGGTCCTAACCATGTGGAATCCTCATCCATAGCAAATGATGCCCGTACTTCATTAGAAGCACTTGATGGAAGCTTACGCAGTAAAAGGACTTCGAAAGCGGCCACATCAAAAGCAAAGTTGACAAAGAAAAGTAGAATTCCAATCCATCTGGAAAAATCTAATGGAGGATATAAAACAAAATGTTAGTCCCCTGACACGAAAATGATCCACTCCCAAAAAGGTAATTTAGAAACTGATATGTTTGTCACCCCAATAAGTTATCTATCTTCCCTTGGAACCATCATTATGAAAGTAGAGAAGTTAACAACGTTCCCTTTGGAGGTGAAGATTCAAGAAAAGATAGCGTTATTGCTGATAACAACCTGAAAGTACAAGCACGGGATAGCTTTGAAAAACAGAAGCAGGCATCTAAAACTATTGTAGTGCGATCATCACCCCGTCTTAGGTCATTACAGTGAACTTGTTCCTAGAACTGGTGGCATTTGGGACATGAGGAAGTGACTCAGCTACACAAGAGGAGAACATGTTCAGGCCTTAAAAAAATTGCTTCAGTGAGCCATATTATATACAAGATCATCTTCAGTTTGATGTTTATTTTGATGATGTAGTTACTCTTGAAGCCATGATAGTATTTTAATCAGCACATGTTTATGCTGATGATTATGTAGGCAGGTTTGCTTTGCAGGCAAAGCAAATGGCAAAGCTGCAAGAGCAGAACAATTTCTTTGAGTAATCTACATTTTCCTATAGTGTGTTTTACGAGTGGGAATAATTGAGGTATTAGAGATTAGCGGTGGGGAGGAGGGGGATAAACATCATAATTTTCAGTATTTAAAGAAGAAAATATATGGTGGTGGCCGAACATAATCCCTTAGTCATTAAAAAAATCCCTTGGATCAGAGATAAAATAAGATTAAAGCAACAGAACGGAGGCATGCATAACTATCATGGGATTTTTTATTTTTATTTTTTTGTTCTGTAAAACCAAATAGGTTAACAGAGTAGTTTAAGTGGCCAAACCTCAAAGAGCATCTTTATCTTTGACATGCAAACCATTTTCTCTTCTAGATTTTCATTTCAATCAGAAACAAAAATATTTTTTTGGTTCTTTTTCGAAATAAAACTCGGGAGGAGAAAGGCTTTTATTTCGTAACTCACTTCGAATATATAGAGAAAATCCCATGCCATTTCCATTTTGATAAGTGAGATGAAGTGAATTCATTCCAGTCACCTTGAATAAAAATCACTGTTGGTATCTCCTTCTGCACCATCGCCCTCTACGATATTGTCCAAAATGTTTCTGAGTTCAATCTGCCCAATGCAATTGTGCTAAATGCTAGGTTTGTCCATGCAAAAATACGCCTGTAGAAGCGGTGCAGGCCTTGGAATTGCGATTGGAAATGATTGAATACAATACTTCTGCCCCATCTGGTCCAGGAACAGACCAGCGAAGCAATTTCAATACAGAGCAACAATCTTTGGGATTATTATCCTTGCGAACTTGGAGGCCATCTGAACTTCAAGTCATAACAGGTAAGAAGTTACTTCACTGTTTCATCTGAAATCAATTGTTGGTTGTTCTAAAAATTTGCAAGATACTGTCACAAGGGAAAATATAGAGCAATTGGACAAGTCCTTATATTGGAAATATGCAAGGGAAAAACAATTAGATCAATGAAACTGTGATTTCTTGTTTTGTCTGTTGTCAAATTTTAATGTGACTAACTATATTCTAGTGATGAGCATCGTATGGCGTGACTGACTATAATCTAGTGATGGGCATCGTCTGATTATGGATATCAGATTCCTATCTCAGCAAATATACAGTTTCAAACACTATGTTTTGCTGTTTCAGTTTTATGCTATATTTGCAAGATTTTGTCACAATCTGCTATATTTGCAAGATTTTGTCACAAGGAAAATATAGAGCAATTAGATAAGTCCTTATATTAAAATATGCAAGGGAAGAACAACTGAATCAATGAAAATGTGATTTTCTGTTCTGTCTGTTATCCAATATGATGTTAGTCCAATCTAGTGATGGCCATCATCTGATTATGGATAGAAGATCCCTGTCTCAGCAAAAATACAGTTTCAAACGGTATATGTTTTGCTGTTTTCTGCTCTATTTGCTAGATATTGCCACAAGGGAAAATATAAAACAATTGGATAAGTGCTTATATTGGAAATATGCAAGAGAAAAACAATTATATCCATTTAAATGTGATTTCTTGTTCTGTCGGTTGTCAAACATGATGTGACTGAGTCTAATCTAGTGATGGGCATCATCTGATTATGGAAAGCAGATTCCTATTTCAGCAAAAATACGGTTTCAAACAGTATATGTTTTCCTGGTTTCTGCTGTATTTGCAAGATATTGCCACAAGGGAAAAGAGGACAAGTCGTTATATTGGAAATATGCAAGGGAAAAGATAGGGAAAATATAGAGCGATTGGACAAGTCGTTATATTGGAAATATGCAAGGGAAAAACAATTATATCCATGAAACTGTGATTTTTTGTTGTCTGTTGTCCAGTATGATGTGACTCCATCTAATCTAGTGATGGGCATCATCTCATTATGGATAGCAGATTCCTCTCAGGGCAAAATATAGTTTCATATAGTATATATATGCTTGTTGTTTTGTGTTATATTTGTCAAATGTTTATCATCCTTATATGTAAGTTCATCTCTTTGTATTTTTTGTTGTTGCAGGAGTTGTTCATCTCTTTGTATTCTTTTCTGTTGCAGGAGTTGGAGTCCACAGTCGTGGTGGTGCTGCTCTTCCTATTGCAATTAAAAACTTTCTTATTGATAAGGGGTATATATTCATCTCAGACTTTTAGCATGAATTATCTTGTATTAGTGCTTTCATTGAAATTAACTGCATGTGGTTCAGCTGTATTTGCATTGATCGTATTATCTTAGACTCTTATTGAACTGTGCCTGATTTCATTTTGATTAAACTTCTAGAATGAATAGGGAAAATTAGATATCCACCATGCACATTCCCTTACATCGAATCTAGCCAGTTATCATATCTTCTCAGCAGTCTATGATTTTGGAAGTTGTGGGTGGATAAGAATGTCTTTAAAAATGTTTTGATAGTTTGCTTAGCATATCTATTGGACCGTGCGATACAAATTTAGTGAAGCTAGAGCAGGCGTGATTGCTGTTCGCCCTAAGTTCCGTTACAATTAGATTCCTCTATTTAACTACCCAGCAGTTTGTATGTACATTAAAATGAGCGAGATGAAGAGAATGGTCATTGGTGCAGCATGTTGTCTAAGACAGGCAGCTCAGTTTCGACCTCAAATGAACAGAGTAATTACTCTTATTCTCTTTAGTTGCGTATATATGTTTCAGTTTTTGATCTTATGTCAAATTTAGTTGCTTGAAGACGTTTCCTTTCCTGTGAGGAGTTAGTGCTAGAATTGTTTTTGCCCATAACGAAGAAATTGTTTCATTAATTGGTTACTGTGTTGAAGAGAAGGAGTACTTTTTGGTCTACAACTTGTTACTGAGAGGAAGTCTGGAAGAAACTCTTTATGGTATGTGGTATGCCAATTTTCATGCATTTATCATGTTACGTCCTTGGAGATTTTTATTATTTTTTAGTGTTAAGTGTTGTTCCCAGTTCTCATAAAAAGTAGGGTTACAGGAGGAAAGGACAAGCCACAGGCTCATTGGAAAGATAGGCTGAAAGTGGCCATTAGAATTGCTGAAGCTTTGACTTATCTGCATGAAGGTTGTTCTCATCTTATCATCCATAGAGATATGAAATCATCTAATGTTATGCTTTCTGAAGACTTTGAACCTCAGGTATCTTGATCTTTGTGAGAGAAACAAGTTCTCAAGCTTCTATTCAATTGTTTGTATTTTTTGGTTGGAGATGTTATAATAAGATTTGCTTGATCATTAACTAGCAAATCATCTTTCGATAGATCGTTAACTAAAGATATTCTGTGAATATTGTCAGATTTTGGGCTGGCCAAATGGGCTTCAACAACATTTGCATATATCACATGTAGTGATGTTGTAGGTACATTTGGGTAAATATCCATTTCTTTCTTTACACCAGCTCTTTCCTTGGGAAAATAAATGTCATTTATAATCAAGACTTCATAAAACTAGCAGCTATCATATTTCAGGTATCTGGCTCCAGAATATTTCATGTGTGGCAAGGTTAATGAGAAGACGGACGTGTATTCTTTTGGAGTAGTTCTAGAGCTAATAACTGGAAGAAAACCAATCAACGACAAGAATCCTAAAGGCCAGGAAAGCCTGGTTATGTGGGTAGGGCTCTAGTGCCCTTGCTTGTTTTGTGTTTGATAATTTTGGATTCTTTTGGTTTCTTTGTCTTGGTTCAGAATCTTAATCTCTTGTAAATTTCAAAATTTAGGCAAGGCCATTACTAGCAGCTGGCTTTGTAAAAGAACTTGCAGGTCCACTTTTGGAGGATGCTTATGACATGAGCGAGATTAAGAGAATGGTCATTTGTGCAGCATGTTGTTTGAGACAGGCAGCTCAGTTTCAACCTCGAATGAACAGAGTAATTACTCTTATTCTTTTTAGTTGCGTATATATGTTTCAGTTTCTGATCTTATGTCAAATTTAGTTGCTTGAAGACGTTTCCTTTCCTGTGAGGAGTTAGTGCTAGAATTGTTTTTGCCCATAACGAAGAATGGCACATGAAATATCGAGTTGAAACTTGATATCCTTCTGACATAGAGTTAAGGGTGTTTAGATCTAGTGTTTAGGGTTGTAATCTAAACATTTGTTCGGTAGTTCAATTTGTAAAATCATCACCCTTATACAGGTTAGCCCTAAATGCTGATGGTGGATTATGGCAAAATATTGAAAGCGTCAATTGCCAATAATCTCTTTTTCCATTAATGAAATATAAGATTCTTTGAATATTAGCAAAAGAGATTACATCATATCTCAAACCAAAGCTTCAGTATGCAAATTACCCCTCCCTGAATAGGCAAGAAGAGCCAGCATATCTGCATTCGCTCCAATATCAAGAGAATATATATATCTTTCCTGAGAATCACTATGGATTGCAAGATCTGAATTGAAAGCTTTGGTTTCCCCAAATAAAGTGGCTTACCTTTGCATTAAACTGGCTTTGTCAAATTTCAAACAATGGATAAATGTTAATGTAAGAACGTGAACTTATTCTTCCTCATTGTTTGTCTGTAACTTATTATTGCAGATTTTGAAATTACTACGAGGAGAAGGAGATGACCTACCTTATTGGACCAAGAGGCAATTGACAATGTCCATGGAATTAGATGAATTGATTGAGGATGAATCTGGAGCAAACTCTGGGAGTTGTGACATCCAAACTCATCTATCACTTGCAATGCTTGGAGTTGATGATGATTTGGTATCAAACAACAGTCCAGATCAAAGTGTAGATCTTGTACATGAGAGTAGAACCTTGGAAGATTATTTCTATGGACGTTATAGCCGTTCAACAAGCTTTGATTGATTTAAATCTACTTCTCTGAGCTTCATAATTTTTCTTACTCCTTGCTTCTGTAAAAGCTTCAATATTTTATACTTGGTGTATTACTGTGAGCCAATGTCACTACTTAGCTGTGTTCAATTTCAATCACTCTGCATATTGGCTGAAGCTGTGTCTGAAGTTGAGTGGAGTCCATGTAAAATCCCTTGCCAATTCCTTGTATAAATGTGAAAGCCATTAGTGGTCACTCGTTTTAGTGACCCACTGGTGCTCACTAGAGCTGAAAATTTTCTTGTCCTTGCCTTTGGAGCAATTGTATGTGATGTGGAAGGAAAAGCAATTATGATATCGCTATTGATTTGCCAAACCATTGTTATGTACTTTTTCGAGTCTGAAGATGTGTAACTTGTGGTTTAGCTTGGTACATTCTCTTGCATACCAGTTTGCTTTGAATTTGTCAATATCATAAACCCAGTAGTGATTTAAGTGTATGTCTGCATGGCAGAACTGCATTGGGCTTGAACTTTTCTAAAAAATTAAGTTGTATTTAAAGAAATATGGTGTCCAGAAAACATAGAATTCCAAATATCAAATCCCTTTGCTCCTTGTAGGCTTGAACCAACATCTCTTCTAGAGAAATTCAACAATTCTAATTTAATAATCCTATCGGTCTCTCTTTGTACCTTTTGGGACAATGGCTAGTTTTACTATCCTCCCAAAGAAGAAAGAACATTAGATTCAAGTTAACATTGCGCTCTCAAATATTGTTCTGAAGATATTGTACCAGATCCTTATTATTTAGGTGTTGGAAAAGAAATTGAGCTAACACCTCTCGAAGGATATGTGGCATCATCGCGAATCTCCATACTCGTGCTTCCCTTGTTGCTAAATCTTCTTGAATAACGGCATACTATATGTCATGTATCTTGAATCTCCATTGTCCATATGCCATCCAATCGTAAACACAGTGTTAATTCAAACAATAACTCATGGAAAAGGCAATCTCCATTTAAGAATTAATCTCTCCACGTCTTATTATAATTCTAGTTGCCACCTATTTCATACCTTTTCCCTTCTTCAATGGGCATTGGTTGGTCTAATGTCTCATCTTGTGACTTGTTTTGTACTTATCCCTTATTCTGGTAGCCTTCTTTGTCGCTCTTTCTCGTCTTCTTAACGAGACTCATAACTTCTACTTCTTTAATTGCTCGCTGTACAAGATCAGTCGAAAGCTTTGGAAACTTTGGCAAAATTCCTTGAGCGTAAACACCCTAAAATAGAGCAATGTACATAGACTCCTCATCCTTCATTGTCGTTCAAGTGTTGACCAATTGATCTCACTAATCTTAGTTAAATAGCCTTACGATAGGATTTTTTTCCTTGCTCATATGAATCATTGAATGATGGTTTGCAAAAGCATTTGTCTAGAAGCATAAGAGTTTGGAATAACTCAACCAAAGCTGCCATTGCAACTTAATTTCTTATTGCACAAGATCAACTCAAAGCTTTGGAAATAAGGGAAATGTACATCAATTCCTCGTCTTTCGTTGTTGTTTGTTTCAATTGATCTTTCAGTTCACTAATCTTGGTCAAATAGCTTGTCATGGTATTTTTCTGGCCTAGATGAATGAACACGCTGCTTTTGGAATAAAGCATTTGGAATATCTCAACCAAGGCTTCAATTGCAATTTAATTTCTTCTTTCACAAGATCAATTCAAAGCTTTTAGAAATATGGGCAAAATTTCTTCAGCGCAAACACCCTGAGAAAACAATGTACATTGACTCCTCTTCCTCCATATATTGAGGAGTACAAACATAATCATATATTACAAATATTAAAAAAATAAAAAACCATTTTAACATGGTTATTTTAACCATTATTAAATATAAACTTAAGTTAGGGTTAAAAAGAAGAAGAAAGAATTAAATTTATCCTCTTAACTATAAATAAATAAATTATTAAATTGATATAATTATTCTTTTTAACCATCATTATTAAATATAAAAACCATACCCTAAAAAATGAATTACTCCAGCATCATATATTGAGGAGTAAAAACAGTCATATATTACAAATATTAAAAAAAATAAAAAAACCAAACCCTTGTAGCATAGTTATTTTAACCATTATTAAATATAAACTTACGTTAAATATAAACTTACTTAAATTGGGATTAAAAAAGAAAGAAGAGAGAGAGAACGTCACTAAATTTTTGAATGTTACTTTACTCATCAAATTATAATTAAATTACAATTAAATATGAATATCATTTATGAATGAAACAGTATAAAGCAGAAAGTATATGGTGAATTTAAAATATTCATATATTTATTATTGAGAATTTATAGATAAACCTATTCAATATTATATTTAAAATGTTAAAATAAATTACAAAGACAAATTGTTAAAATTGATCTTTATAAATAATTTATGCAACCTTCATATCAGGTCTAGGTTTAAAGGCAAACATAGACGAAGAAAACTCCTCTTTGCCATTACGCATTAGACATTTAGAAGCCATTTCCATGTATTTTTTTCGTAAACTACAAACAAAAACCTCGTTACTGCACTCACTCCCATATTTGATGCGCACCAAATACTCTGTTCCTTCAAAATCAAACATTAAATTTGCATGCTCAATGATAAGAGCCTTTTTCTGGAAATAACACACAATATATAATGGCATTCGTGCAATCTTTCTGGCATTCGTGCAACCTTTCTGATCTTTCTTACATCTAAGTAGTCTGAATCCAATTTGGCCTTCGCAATCTCTGATATAATAATATCACCAGTATCGAATATGTATGTTGTTAGAAGCACGCATGAACCACAAGTGAACATGACATCATCTCTGGACCAAATAAGCACACCTTGCAATGAGAATGGCATGAAAGAGGACATGCCTGCGGAGTTCTAACGACGTCCTTGTAAGAGGATTAGATACAGCATGGGCACCTACAGAGCCGCCAATTTTAGAAGGCACCACATGACTCGCCAGTGAAAGGCCTACAACCGATCCCTGTACACCCAAATGACAGGTCGGAGTTATATTTTTTCTAGGTGCTTGTGAAGAAACAGTAAGACATACAATCCAAAGAGTTCCAATGATGGGACAAAATAAGCCATGGTTTCGGGTTGGGAGGTGCCGCAACCCAATCATCAAGGTATAAAGTTTACAGTGTGGATGAAAAGAGGTTCGCAGGCAACCATACCAACTTTAAATCGTTGGGCAATTGAGGCCACCATGTTGAGAACTCCTGGGGATCTCCCCTTTATGTTTCATGAGAGCATGAAATCTCCACTTTTAACGACTTGACTTTTTTCATCCTGAATTAGTAAAAGCTCGGAACTCTGATCAAAGTTTTGCAGAAACAGACAGAGGTGTGTACAGGAATATATTATTTTTGTTTTACATTTGATGATACAACTCATGGTTTATATAATCGTTTTACGCAGTCTCTTCAAAAATAATAGACCTTGCCTATATTTAATTTTAATTTTTTTATATTTTTTATTATCATAGTAGTCCAGCTGTAATTCATCTAACGTGGTTTTATTATTATACTATTTTTATTTTTAATAATTTAATTTATCAGCAGGAAAAAACAGAACGCTCATATATTAGTAAGAATGTTTTACATATTCATTTGATTTTTAATCTAGGAAATAACACTAATAACATGTGACCTTCTGATAAAGTATTAAAATCTTCTATGCCAACCAAAAACCCCTGCTTCTTAGTGAGCAAACATTGCAAAAAAATAGAGACAATAGAACAGAGAAAAGACTACAATACATGCAAAATCCAGAAGACAAAAATAAGACAAGGAGACAAAGAATGCAAAATCCAGAAGACAAAAATAAGACAAGGAGACAAAGATTAGAATTCGAACTTCCCTTGCCCGCAGATCGCAAATCACACCACTGTGGAGAACCTCAAAGAACATGTAGCAAGGAAGCATGGCCACCCCGTGCTTTGAAAGTAAGCTAGCTTCAGAATTGCTTGTGGCAGACATCTTGGAAAGAGACCTCCAAAAAGGAAGACTTCAGCGTTGTGATCAACTAGCACAGTTATAAAGTGAGGTTACCTCGAAAGCATGTCAGCCCTGAGCCCACTAGATCAGTAAGAGGGAGTACCCGACGATCAGGTTTTGGTTTAAATCTAACCATTTCGAGCATTGGAGGGCTCCTCATAATGCAAGCAACTCAACCTAACAATTGTCTCCAACACCAACATATCAATAGAATCTATAATGGATAAGAGGGATCTAGATTGAGAAACACTCCACTACCACAAACCCCACTCAAGGAAGCACCATCAAAGTAGCAGTTCAAGAATCTTTCCACCAAATCAACAAATGAAGTGGATTAGAAGTGGCTTTTGGAGTCCAGGGACCAACTTCCATAAATAATGTCACAACCCGGAGGGATGCAATGATTGAGTTGGGAGGAGTGCCTTCAAAGATCTGTTTGTTTTGAGTTATCGAGGAATGCCTTCAAAGCTTTGGCTTGGAGAGACTAGGACCCAACGCAAGCATGGATGGAGGAGAGGTCAGAATGGACATTGACACCAAGGAGGAGAGGGACCTTAATCAAAATGGTAGCAACGAAGAGGCAATGTAGAAATAGATGGGAGCAATCCTCAAACGCAGTTCAACATAGGGAACATTTACCAGGCCCCACAAACCCTTTTTATAACAAATGGTCCCAACTTAAGATGCGGTTGTATAGAACAAACCACGTGAAGCATTTGATTTTCAAAGGGACTTCCCAAACCCATAACTTTGTGGTGCAACGCACGAGGCGAGGAGGGTGGATGCTAGAAGAAATGTAATCATACACTTCCTTGGCTGCAATCCGTTCATTCAATATCCACCCACCCAAGACTAGCTAATATGGATGCTGAGAGAACGAGATGCCCGCTTGTGTGCGAAGACAATGGAAAGATTCACATTCTTTAGCCAAGTTGTCTGTTATATCGATCTCTCTAGCATGAGGCCAAACTAGGGGAGAAAAAGGAGCATGATTGTCCATTTTGAGGCTGGCCAAGTTTTGAATTCCCTGCAAGTTAAGAGTGTGAATCAAGGGCACTGATAATACATGGCAGCCTAACATGCCCTTAATCGCATCCCTACTAACTAGAATTTATTGTCCATCACCCACCAACCACTGTAGGTTGTTGCAGAGCCACGAAACAACATGTCTAAAGACTACACTAGAAATATGATGTGTTGGAATTTGAGGGCACCTGCCACCTTATCCCATCCATTCCTTCAAGCGCTGAAAGTGGACGTATTTAGTGAACATAATGGTTTTCCATAGGCCCCTTTCCCTGAATTACCTCCACAGTTTCGTAGTCATTAGGGAAATATTGAATCCTCTGAGACCCAAGATGTTGTTGTGCAGAGAATATACACGAGCAATCGAGTCGATAAGGAGGGAATTTTCATATTCAATAGAACACAACTCCTGACTAAGCATTCCACTGATTAAGAACCCAAGATTTAACTGTTGTTTTAACCTCCTTAGTTTGAGAAGAACCCAAGATTTAACTGTTGTTTTAACCTCCTTAGTTTGAGTATTATCAGACTTATGGGGTCTTCCAGAGGCAAAATAATCAGAACGGACAAAGAATTGTGGACCAGATTCTTGAACTCAGGTTCATTGACCTATATAGGGTTGAATTTAAAGGGTAAATTGCCATGTTCCAATTCATCTAGCCACTCCGAGAAGATACCATCATGGTATGAGATTTCAGAGAATCGCTGCCATGTTCCAATTCATCTAGCAACTCTGAGAAGATACCATCATGGTATGAAATTTCAGAGAATAGCGACCATGATTTAATATTGATCATCCTTTGACACAGGAGAGAATCCATAAAGAACCTGTGTAATATTTTAGCAATGCCTTTTGCCCCTATTTTGTCATTTCTCCAGGTTGGGCATAAGGGGACGGGCGATGTCTTTGAGGGCTTTTCGGTTGAATAGATCAATAAGGAAAGGAGATATCAAATCCATTTTGGACATGTGTCCCCAACACTCACAGACATCCAATGTGAAGTTTAGATATGCTGCCATGATCATAGGATTGATGTCTAGAATGCTAGAAGAGTCCGTCAATTCCCAAGAAACTTTGTGGTTGTTGTATGGGGCATAAACATTCATAATACAGAACGTGTGACTCCATCCCTTGCAATAACGAAACAATATAATGTCAACATGGAATCTAAATGCAAGAAAGGAGAAATATGTGGGGTTCTAGATAGTGACAAGTCCCCAAGAATGTCCCTGTGAGCTAGTGGCACAACCATGTCTTGTTGGAGAGATCTTGAGAAAATCTCCAGTGCTCGCTCCTTAGTCAGCATCGTTCCCTGGAGCAGCATGATCGATGGGCTGTTTGCGGATATGCAGTGTTCGAGGGATCAAATTGTATTGGCAGATCCCAGGCCCCTAATGTTTAAGAGACATAACCCTCGTTAAGGAACTGGAGAGTCGGGATATGATGCTCTAAGATTTCGGGAAGGAGCTTCCTAAATAGATTCAAATGATCTGATTGCAAGTCTTGGATCAAAAGTAGGATACAACGTCTCCTCTATAGCTTCAGAGAACCAAGAGTTCAGTTCAATCTCTAAATACCCACATAGGGAGAGCTTCTTAAATTTTCTCTTTTTTTCCTGATTCAGATCAACTTTCTTCGATTCCCTAGTGCCCTTAGATCCCGAATGATGTGAATTTTTTTCCCTCATTGACAAAGCTTCAAAATCAATTTTGGGGTTTCCTGCCAAGGGTTGTAATTCTAAATCCTTCCATATTCATGCAACACGATACAATTAAATGATAATTTAAATAGAAAATTGCAAAATACTTATTAGTTAAATAATGGGGTTAGTTTAAATAAATAATACATCGAGACGATGCTTGTTCGACAATGAACATGACTTTGTGTGTGAGTGCCACAAATGCTTTTATAGCGAACACAAAAAGCACATACAAGGCGAAGACTTTGAGCATAACTAGAATATGGTCGCAAGCATCACTTAGACACCAACGTGTAGAAACTTGAATGAAATGAATAAGCAAGGCATATGTGAGGACTCACACGAGCTCATGGAGTGAACCCGCGTGTGTGCAGTGATCAAGTGAAATTCTCAAGGGAAGCTCCGAAATTGGTGCAGGCCAAAATTTTGGAAGGTGGTTGTAGCCGCTACAACATAAATTTAACAATATTAATATTATAATGTATTAATATGAATACTATATTTACTAATAATAATATTAATCTTTTTATATCAATATTAGGGTTAATAATATTTTTTTGTGTGGTATTAATAATAATTTTGCCCATGGAATTAAACACATAGGCATCACCTAAATAAAACTTATTTTTTGAATGTTAATAAGTATAAAGAGGTTTATGGAGTAAATATAAAAAGATGTTTTATTTATTTACCATACTTCTAGTTTATTTATATTTATATTTATTTATCATATCTCCTTTATTTACCATGGTATTTGGCCCATATGCTTAGTATATAATTAGATGTTGATTTCTAATCCTATTTAATAATATATTTTTATTTATTTATCATACCTCTTTATACTTATTTTATATTTATTTATTCACCATACATGTTTTATAAATATGGTATTTCACCCATGGTATTAACAATTATTTGTCCCATGGTATTAGGTCCATAGGCTTCACCTAAATAAAACATATTTTTCTAGTTATGGAATAAATATAAAATGAGGTTTTATTTATTTACCATACCTCTAGTTTATTTATATTTTTATTTATTTACCATAGGTTTGGAGTAAATATAAAAAAGAGTTTTATTTATTTATCATACATCTTTTTTGAGTGTTTGTAAACCTCTTTATATTTTAAATTTATATTTTATATGTACATACTAATAATTAGATTGATTTTTAAATAGGACCTACATTAGATTACAAATGTTAAATGTTAAACATTACGTTTACATTTACATTAACATGTTTACATGTTTACGTTTTTATGTGAGTTCTACCCCTATACTGGGTTGCTTACATTTACATTTATGTTTTACGTTTACATGTTTAGGTTTTTATGTGAGATCTAGGTTTTTATGTGAGATCAGAGCACCTTTTACAAACTCATTATATCTTCCATATGACATAGTTGTAGATTCTAGAAGTGTGGCTAGCATTAAGGTAGATAATGATGGTAAATGGGTTTATATTGTAGAGGTAGAGCACCTTTGGGCGTAATTACAACCAGTTTAAAGATTTTACAAACTCATTATATCTTCCATATTACATAGTTGTAGATTCTAGAAGTGTGGCTAGCATTAAGGCAGATAATGATGGTAAATGGGGATATATTGTAGAGGTGCTGGGTTCCATGATATTGAGTTACGGTAGGAATTGTGTGGAGTACCATACTAAAACCCCTATTAAGGATGTTGTGATTAGTGTCCCCCCCTTTCTTAGGCCAAGCTTTGAGGATTGATATCATTCAATTATCTAAGATTGTCATCATTGATACATTATTGTTGATTAACAAGTATTTTGGTGAGCCATTCAATATGGGATTGATAAGGATTTCACAAATGCATCCTGACATGTTGTGTTTTATGAAATTGGATCTAACAACAATTATGCCACTCTTGTTTGTTTCTCAACATATACCACAAAGGAGTATGGGTAGAGTGTTTCCACTGCAATTTTGACCACTGGTGTTTTAGATGTAATACAAGAAAATTCACACCAATTTATGAATATTACGGGTGCATATCAATTTTAGTTGCATATAGATGGATCTTTGTATTGTCTAATTCGTCTATATTTACTATAAATTTTGTTGTTGTGAAGATTATTTCAAAAATTTGCATTAAAATATTATAACATGGCAAAAGGCTTCATGGAGTTATTTGTCTAACTAAATGATTTCAAGATGGCAGCCAATAATTTAGTAATGGTATTACTTTTAGTCATGTAAGTTACAATCACAACTGAATTTAGTTGTAGGTTCCCCACACTTTAACTTTGAAACTAGAATATATAATTTCATGTTATCGTGTGATGCTTCCATATCTTTAATATATATTTTTTTCTAGTTTCCTATCAGTTTTAAATATGGAGGGATGATTATTTGTTAGCCTAATGTAGGTCAAAGATGTAAGATGGGAGAAAAAACCTGGGGGTAAACTATGGGAATGTGTCTTGTTCAACATTTTTAGCATTAATTTAATCGGTAAGTTGGGAATTAGATGGATATGTGGAAACCTCCTAAGACAATGTCTATGCTGAAGAAACAACTTAAGAGAAGGAAGGAAATTCTTAGTGCTAATACTAAGGCCTATTTATCAGTAGAATCAATTTACTAGGATTGTGATTTTAGGTTGGTTCTTGTTATAAGCTCTTACATTTGTTATGTCTCACTTATATGCTTGCCTTTTGAATATTTTTGTTCAAAGGATAATGATTAACCTATTTATATTTCTCAACCATATCATAAATCTGAATATCTGATAGTCCACAATGTGACATAAATTTTCAATAGACACCACAATTGACATAAGTTTTAGTACATGTACGTTTTCATAGTCATCTATTGTAACTTACAATAGGCATTACATTACAACATTAGGAATAATTCTTCATTTTATATGTTATAACATTTTTTTCATCTATATATACACTCAAGTTGTATGTATAGAAAGTAGGTTAAAGAGATTGATGAAGTAGAAAAAAGAAATTCCTCAAACCCACTGAATTTTTTTATTCTTTTTAGTAGAAATGCAATTTTGATTTAGCCATGTAACATGCCAATGAATTTTTTACATCTCCTATTTTAGATTGACATCTCCTATTTTAATTTATCAATCTAAAATATGTAGTATCATTAGAGTAAACATAGTTTAAAAATTTAATTAAAAAAAAATAGCATACACTTCATAAAATATTTGCTTTGATTATTTGCAATACTTTTTTGTTTGTAACAAAATTACATATAGAAGTCTAAACAAATAGCTCAAGCTAAAATTCGAGTTGCCAAAAAACCAGAGGAATGAGAGCTAAATCATCACACACACACATAGATATATGGAAATTTGTCAAAGAAAAATAATTTTAAAAAGAAAACAATGGTAAATTATATATATCTAGTCAATTAAGGTTATCTATAGTGGTTTGGAGGAAGGATTTTATGATCAAAATAGAAAAGCAATAGATGCAAAGTTACATACTTTTGAATTGTTTAGAAATTTTACTGTAGATTGATCCATAACAAAACTACATAGAATCCTAAAATTTTAACCACATACCTTCCTTTAAACACACAAATTTTGACCAACTAGAAAACAATTATAATTTAAATTTGAGAATTATCACCATTGTTCTTTGAGTTATATAAGCAAAATACTATAGAATTCAATCATTTATTTAAGAAGGAGATTACTAAATTTTTGAAATATTTCTCAAAAACACATAAATAATTTAACTCTCTAAAAAGTTTTGATGTTTTAATAAATTCAAAATTTACATATATACATTTTATTGGTAAGAATAAATTAAACTATTTAATAACATTTTTTATTAATATGTTCAAATATATTTAAAATATTTAAATATATGGCAGAGACTTTGACATTTTAATAAATTCAAAATTTACATATATACATTTTATTGGTAAGAATAAATTAAACTATTTAATGCATTTTTATTAATATATTTCAAATATATTTAAAATATTTAAATATATGAAAGAGACAATAAGGTGGTGGGTGACGGATAAAAATTCGGACCTGCTACAAGCCATGGCGTTCCCCGTCTTGGAAACCCTGAGTTCTAGCCTTGCTTACCTCGTTGGGAAGGGCGACTCGGTGCAGATTAGATGGGGGCTTGAGCTCAGTAGAAATTCTCTGCGCGATTATGCCGTTGATATCGGGAAATTGGAGCACCTCAGGCAACCGCTGCTGGAGTTGGGAATTAGCGACCGTTTTCTTGATGATTCCAATCCGCGTGTGGAGATTATTCTACCCTACGGCAACAGGGAAATCTGCATATCTAGGACTTTCGGGCGTTCCACAGCCTCGCAGAACGGTGCAGCCAGGGCGAGTCGCATTTCTTGTGCGCTTGATTTCCCAAGCCCCGGCCATGATGTAGACCTACTCAACATTCGGGAGCCGCACATCTCTGTTGTTAAGAAGTTGTCTTCAGGCGGGTGGGCAGACTTCGGTAGGAGCGTTTTCCTCCAGATCTGCTTCTCGAGTGCAGGGGTCTCCCAAAAACCCCGCAGGGCCATTTTCTTCAACACAAATGGAAACGATCTATGGACAGCGATGCTGCAAGGGCTCCCACTGCTTGAGGTCTCGTTTTCCATTGCGGTGTTTACCCTCTGTTTGGTTCATCCTCCTCCGAACCGTTTATGGGCGGGAAGTTGGATATCTTTAAAGGTACTTATTTCTTTAGAACAGTCTACCTCCGTGCGTTACTTAAGGTTTTGCACACTGGAATCCAAAACGCTTCTAGGCATCCTTGTTTTCGAAACAAATGCAAAATGCCAAAGCAGGGAGGTTGCGTGGCAAGTGTTTGTAGGAATGTCGCGCCGAGAGTTGGTCTCTTGGAAGGGACAAATCTCAAACAATGCACAGATTGGATTTTCTGGAAAGGCTCTGAGAAACTGTTGTGAGATGTAGCGTCCAGTCATCGTCCAACCTTTGCTCGGACCAGCAGAAAATGGAGCAGTAAGCTTCAGAGAGGCCCCATCCTCTTTCAAGCCATTCCCAGTGATTAAAGCTGTGTGCTGCCCTATGCAGGGAACTAAGAAACAGGGACAGGCTGTGCCCCTAACAAGATGTGCATGCACCAGAGTCCTCTCGTCTCAGATTTGCAGAGGAAAGCAGAATCCGAAGCACTCTGCATCTTTCCAGATCCTAATTGTGCTCCTCTCGGGCAAAACTTTGCTTCAGTGGGTGAGCTCTTCGGATCAAGTGCAGGACCTCAAGCAAATACTGGATTTTAGGATGGGGATTCCCTTTGCTTCTCAAAGGCTCCTCTTCAAAGGTAAACAGCTTGAGGATCACCTGCCCCTTTCTTTTTACGACATTCAAAGAAATGCCTCCATCATTCTTTCCCTTCGTTTGAGAGGGGGAGCTGTTGGACAGTCTTCTTCAGCGGCAACGTTTTCTTACAAAGATGCTGTCCATGCTCAGAAGCCCGAGAGTGCTGCTCCACCAGCCCAGGCTCCAAAACCCTTTTAGGTGGACAAGTTGGAGGAAACCCCCTCCATTGAAATAATACATCCTACGATGGATAGGAAATTCCAAGTGTTTGCAGAATTAGGCATTATTTGCAGGTTCAATGGGCTTTGGCCACGCACAGCAGATCTCTACAAATGGATTCACTCGAACTGGACCAACAACTGCAAGGTTCTTCTCTGCTCAAAAGGCTTCTTCATTGTAGTTTTTGTTGACAGTGAGGATTATCAAAAAACTTTAATTGAAGGTCCCTGGTTTTGGGACTCAGCGGGGCTATTCTTAACCCCTTGGTTCCCAGACTTCGATCCCTCCATAGCTATCATCACCAAACTCCCCATCTGGGTCAGACTTCCTAATCTCCTAGCTCCTTTATGGCACTTTGCTGTGTTTGAAGGAATCGGTAATTCTCTAGGCCGCTTTCTAACCACAGACACATCTAGAGGGGAAAAGGGCATATACACCTTCGCCAGAATCTGCGCAGAAATAGACATGAGTAAAGGACTTCCAGATCAGATCATTCTCAAATTTGGAGACTTCCATTGGACTTAGACCCTGGATTACGAGAACACAACGTTCCGCTGCAGAAATTGCCATCTCACTGGGCACCTTCAAAGATCGTGTCCAACGATCCCTGCCCAAAAGAAGAATGCCGCTCCTAAGCCGAAATCGAAGAACTAGAAACCTTTTGACCCGCCCCCCATGGATGATTTTGATTCCAGCTCAGATGAAGAGGATGTGGACGAGGACGACATGGACGCTTCTCTTGCACAGGATCCGGTCTCCACAGGTCCTGAGGAGACCACTGTCCCACCTCTCTCGTAGAAAAGATCTCTTGAGACCTCTCCTTCAGATTCAGACAAGGAGATCTCTTCGTCAGCCCAGCTTAGTTTGCAAATCTTACCAACGCAGCAAGATCATCTTGGTTGGGTCAAAGTTGGTAAAAAGAAAGGAAAAAAGGGCCGAATTGAGGATTCCACCCAAGTTGGGTAGGATCCTTAGTAGGGCTCTTGTATCTTTGTTTCGTCTGGTTGTTTCTTGTCTAGCACTGCTCTCTTCATGTCTACTCCTCGAGGCCGAGGTGGATGGTCTATCTTTTCTGGCTGCTCGTTTTTCTTTGGGTTCTGTAGGAGGTCCTTTGGTCAAGTTGATATGTTCCAAGCTGAGCTTCGGGCTCTTGTCTTCCCGGGCAGTCCTTTTGTGAAATATGTTTTGTTTTCTTAATACAAAAAGCTGACTTACACAAAAAAAGAAAAGAAAGAGACAATAGAATGTTAAAAATATATTTTTAAAAAATAATTTATATAACTTTAATATTTGATCTAGGTTTGAAGACAAACATGGATGGAGAAAAATCACCAAGAACTGCCCCCATTGGACATTTGGGAAGTCATTCCCATATATTTTGATTTAAACAATAAGCAGGAAGCTTATTTCCATAACCAAGCCCATATCTAATGCACACCAAATCATCCATTCCTTGAAAATCAAACCTTAAACTTAGACTTTGATATTCATAGACAAGAACCTTTTCCCTAATATAAATTGTGGCATTATGGAAATCTTTGTCATCTCTATGTGTGAGTAGTCTGAAAGTTGCTTGTCAATCTCAAATATAATAATATCACTAGAATTGAATATGTAAGAAGCTAGAAGCGGTTGTAAACACAAGGAAATGACATGAAACATGACATCTCGTTTTGAAAGTTAAATGTCTGAAAGGAATTTCCTCCCCACTCCTCCAGTACAAGAAATCCTTCGACACAATCGATTCCTTTGGCATAGTCCAAAATTCTCTGGCATGCGTTCGTCCACTCTCCCATGGCTACCACATGGATTCCACAACTTGAGACTTGAATCATAAGCTTCTACTCTTCGCCCGTCCACTCTACTATGGCTACCACATAAGTGGTTGAGGTTATATTTTTTATTTAAGAAGGAAAGGTACAATGTTGTCTAGGTGTTTGTGATTTCCAATCTTTTCTAGGTGTTTGTGAAGAAACACTAAGCCATAAATTCTAATGAGTTCTTGTGATGGAACAAAATAAGCCATGGTTTCTCGTTGGGAGGTTGTGTTTGTGATGAAACTCTAAGCCATAAAATCTAATGAGTTCTTGTGATGCAACAAAATAAGCCATGGCTTCTGGTTGGGAGGTTCTTAGCGGGGAAGCTTAATTAGTGAACACAATTTTATGAAGTTTGAATTCCCATTTGTCAAGAATAGAAAAGAGAACGCGGTTATATATGAATTAGCTTGAAGAACACATTCTTTCAACGTAAAAAAATTATGTTTTTTTCTATTTCCTAGGGTCACATGAGATACAATGGAGAGTTATTTCCACACAAGATGAAGACATAAAGCACTTTTTTATACAACAAAATTGCATGTTAGTAAACCTATATATTTTTATACCCCAAATGCATAAAAAAACAAACTTATAGACCATTTATATCAATAAGATGAGGCATCCTACCTCCAAAATAGATAATATAAATAAGTTACACAATAAATCCTTAAAGAATTATAGAACTTACTACAAATACCTAAATGCACGCATGCATACCAAATCACCCTTCCTCATAAATTACATGTTTATTTATGTATTCACATTTAACCCAATATGTGCCCCCACTTTTCATATTGCAATGCCCTCCTTTGAAAGCTTTTGTCCTCAAAGAATTGTAGTTAAGGGTGTTACATGTGATGAAACCAAATAATGAGATATCCTTATATTTCTATATTTCTCTTGTGGTTGATCATGTTCTATCCTTCCAAACTTAGTTTCTCTTGGATTTATTCAATGGTAGTTGGTTTTTACATAATTCGTCCATGTATTATTGTTGTGACTTCTCCAATTCATAGTAGTTATTTTAGCCTCCATAAAATTGATATTGACCTTCTTGAATTCCTTAATAATGTTGATAGCAATAAAATTCTTTGAATTTTTTCTTGGTAATGATATACCAATAAGGTTCCCATTTGAATTATTTCCCTCTCTTTGCATAACCAATCCACTTAAATATTTTTCATAGACAATTGTGACGTAGAGACCACATTGGGAATTCACTCATAAAAACAAACATAAACTTTATTAAATTAATTTCTCTCCAAAGTTGGGTTTACAAATGAATTACATAACAATTTATTCTTGAGGAAGAAAACTCTTGAATTCCTCAAAGAGAAAACTCATTCTTGGATGTTTTGAGGAAGTTGAGAAAAATCCTCTCAATTCTAGGAATCTATGCTAACTACTTAATATCTAATCAATTCTAGAAGTCTTCATAAAATCTAGAATTTTCTAAGACATTCCAAATTAAATAAATACACAAATACAAATAAGAGATGCTCCTGCATCATACTACTAGCGAGGAAAATATATATTCTTATGTTTTTCTTCTCGAGTCCTTCAATATTGATACGATATTTTGAAATCTTTGTTGGTGTCATCCAAGTAGCATCTTTGATTGCTTGATTCTTGAATTTAACCAAGTATTGAAAATACTCTTTATTCCTCGTCTTTTTAGCCACCCTTTTATCAATGATTGAATCAGTCTACTTTACTAGCGTTGAAGGTAGTTGTTTATCTTACTAGATTTTATATTAGTAGGTGAATCTATAAGATCATTTATTGGTTCCTTTAAGGGGTATGGATTTGAAACATTAAAGATTGGTGAGATACCAAAGACTTTGGGTAGTTCTATCTGATAAGCATTCGAGAAAAAATTCCTCAAATTTTTTTATGGTTCGATCTTTTTCAGTTTTAACTTATTATATTCCCCTTTAGGAAATGTTTCTTTCCAAAAATGTGCCACAACCATGTCTCCAACATCAAAGTCCAAGTTTCTTCTTTTGGAGTCTACTCTTCATTTATATTTGCTGTTACTTTCTTGTAATTGCTGCTTGACTTGATCTTGTATTTCCTGGATATTGGCTGGAAAATCTTCACCATTTGCACTTCTAAATTCTTTTTTTTCCCATGTCCTTACCTCATAAATTCCTCTTGTATGCATTCCATAAATAATTTGGAATGGACTTAATCTTGTGCTTCTCTTAGGTGAGTTGTTATATGCAAATTCTGCCTGAGCAAGTACCCGATCCCATTGTCACTTCTATTTACCACCTTTGTCTGACAATCAGTCTGGGGATGATACGCTGAACTAAGAATAAGATTGGTTCCTAACGTTTTCCATAAATTTCTCCAAAAATGGCCCACAAACCTGGTGTCTTTGTCAAAAATAATACTTGTAGGTAATCCATGCAATCTAACTATTTATTTGAAGAACAAGTTTGTTATGTTACTTGCATCAGTTGTCTTTTTATAAGCTATAAAGTGTGCCATTTTTAACAATCTGTCAGCAACAAAAAATATTGAGTCACTTCCTCTTTGTGCTTTGGGCAATCCTAGTACAAAATCCATGCTTATAGAGTCCCGCGGTAGCTTTGGTATTGGTAAAGGTTGATATATTCTAATGTTCTAACTTCTTCCTTTTGAAAATTGACATATCCTGCATCTTTCAACAAATCTTCTTACATATCCTTGCATGCGAGGTCAATAATAATTTTTTGTAACTCTGCTACAATTTTATTTTACCCAAAATGAACTGTTAAACCTCCACTATGTTTTACTTTTAATAGATTTTCCCTCATCGAACATGTTGGAATGTATAACTAGCGGGAGTATAACTATCTCCCGCTGAACATAAGGGATCATCTTTATACATATCTTTTGGTTCATCAAATCCTAAGACATTCACTTAGAATTCTTATAGAATTAAATTAATCTTGCATATTGCATTTGCTACTTTATTTCATTGCCCACTTTTATGCTTGATAACAAATGTAAAATTTTGTAAGAATTAAATCCATCTAACATGTCTTTGACTCCTCAATTTTGTCTAATTGTTGATGTGTTGTAAATCATGATTATCTGTGTAAAGGATGAATTATTTTGGCATAAGATAATGTCTCCATTTGTTTTAAAGTTTGTACAATGACATAGAATTATTTTTCATAAGAAGAGTAATTTTTCTTGGCTTCATTGAGTTTTTCACTATAGTAGGTGACTGGTCTTCCCTCTTGACTTAAATAAACTCCTATTACAGTTCCACTAGCATGAGTCTCAACCTAGAATAACTTGTTGAAATCTGGCAATGCTATAATAGGTTGTTTTGTAATCTTTTTCTTTAATAATTTGAAACTTTTATTAGCTTGTTTTGTCCAATGGAATGGTTTGTTTCTTTCTTTAATAGTTTCTACAATTGGAACACATACCATTGAAATTTTTGATAATTTTTTTTTGTGAAAACTTTTCAATCCATGAAAAATTCTTACCTCTGGAATGCTTCTTGGGGTTGGCCAATTGATTATTGCCTTCACTTTTTCTTGATGCATATTTAACCCTTCTTTTGAGATAAAAAATTCCAAATACAATAATTCTATTTTCATGAAACTACACTTCTTTAAATTGATTAACAACTTTTCCTATTGTAACTTTTTCAAAACCATATTAAGATGTCTTAAGTGCTTTTCTTTTGATTCACTATAAATTAAGATATCATCAAGATAAACTATAACATATTTTCAAATGAATTATTTTAATACTTCATTCGTTAACTTCATAAAGGTATTGGGAGCATTGGTAAGTCTAAAAAGCATTACCAACTATTCATATAGACCATTATTACTTTTAAATTTTGTTTTCCATTCATCAACTTCTCTGATTCCGATTTGATGACATCACTTTTTAAATCGATTTTAGAGAAATATGAAGCACCACTTAAACAATCTATAAGATAATCAATACGAGGTAATGGAAACTTGTATGTGATTTTGATTTTGTTGATTGCTTGAGAATTTGTACACATTCCATCCACCATCCTTCTTTGGAGTTAACACTATTGGAACAACAAATAGACTTGAGATTTCTCGGATGATATACTTATCCAAAAGCTCCTCAACTTGATTTTTAATCTCTTCATTCTCCCTTGGAGTCATTTTGTAGGTTTCTTTGTTTGGAAGGTTGGAAACTGGAATTAGATCAATATGATGATTGATACTTCTAATGGGAGGAAAATTATCAGGCAAGTCATTCACTACAATATCAATGAATTCATTCAACATATTTTTAATTTCTTCTCAAAGGTCATTCAAATTTGTGCTTGTGAGGACTACCTTTGGCTTACCAATAAAAGCAAAATTTATCTCCTCATGCTTGATTCCTTGAAGGAAATCTTTTCCACTAATTACTATTACCCTGGATTGGTCTTCTTCTTGTGCTTTTTAATTCTTCAAAGCAAAGAGTACATGCTTTTCTCCATCCTTTTCAAAAAGTACAGGTGTTGCTCCTTCCATCATGTATTGCTTTCTTGTCACATTGCCATAGTCTTCCAAGCAAATTATGATGCACATCAATAGGCATAACATCACAAAGAACTTTATCTTTATAAAATCCTATCTGGAAATCCACTTCACATTGTTCATTAAATAATATCTGATGTCCCTTTCGCAACTATGAGACTTTGTAGGGAGTAGGATATTTAGTTTTCCTTCAATTTAACTTTTCTACCATTTTTGTGTATATTAGATTATGGTAATTCCCACTATCAATAATTATTTTACAACATTTTCCTTCTGATTCACAGACAATTTTGAACAATGTTTTCCTTTGTGTAACTTCCTTGACTTCTTTAGGAGACTTTAATAAAGCTCTTTCATCATTAAGGATTCACTAATTTGAGGTGCATTTTCATGTGTAGAGGATTGTATACTTTTTGTATTAATTTGTGCCATATGTATGCTACCCTAACTAGAAAATATTTCGAGACATTCATCAGATTTATGGCCAATTTTATTACATGTATAAAATATTACCACAAAAGATCGACCTCTACCTCTTTGATATGGACTTCGTTATCTGAAATATCCTCTTGATGATGATTTTGCCTAATGTGAAATGCCGCCGCTTTCTTTTTGAATGAGAAATTTCCACTTGAATATCCTCTACTTGATGATCCTCTTCTTGATTATCCTTTGCTCCTTGTAGTACTTCATCCTCTTCCTCTTTGACTCTGCTACTTTGTTAGTTTTTCTTCTATCTTGAGGGCTGTGTATTAAACTTCTTCAACAATTTTCAAAGATAAAATATCCAATTCACCTAGTATTCCAAATCTTAGGACATTAGTATATCTAACTAGTTTTTCATCATCCATTTCCACATGACTAGACCTTGTGCTTAATCTATAAAATTCTTCTGTATCTATTTTTACGAACATAAATTTCTGCTTAAGATTTTGCATATGTCGAAAAAGATTTAACTAATAATCTTGAGGAAGAAATTTACCTTTGAGCTTGGCTACCATCCGATACCAACTAGTGATTTTCCTTTTTCTTTTACTTCTCCACTCAGCTTGCATGCTCTCCCACCATAGTGCAGCATGTCCTTTTAATCTGGTCAATGTGAACTTGAATTTCTTATCCTGAGCTACATTTTCATAGTCGAAATATTTATCCATGGGACTAATCCATTTGATCCATTATTCAGGGTTTAAGTTCCTCTTGTACATAGGCACTTCCAATCTTGGCTTGCTACCTATTCCCGCAATCATTTTGACCATTTTCTCTTGTGGAGTTTCTTCTTGAGTCCGATCCCAACTAGTGATTTTCCTTTTTCTTTTACTTCTCCACTCAGCTTGCATGCTCTCCCACCATAGTGCAACATGTCCTTTTAATCTGGTCACTGTGAACTTGAATTTCTTATCCTGAGCTACATTTTCATAGTCGAAATATTTATCCATGGGATTAATCCATTTGATCCATTATTCAGGGTTTAAGTTCCTCTTGTACATAGGCACTTCCAATCTTGGCTTGCTACCTATTCCCGCAATCATTTTAACCATTTTCTCTTGTGGAGTTTCTTCTTGAGGTTCAACTTCTTCTTTTGAGGTTTCCTCTGCTTAGTTGATACCACCAATTACAACGTCTCTTTTACGTGTTGTTTCCAATGCATATAATCTCTTTCAAATATGTCTTATTTCATTGAGTAAGACTTGGTTGAAAGTTGATCTTTCTCAACCAATTCGAACTCCCTTGACTCCTCTAACTCTATGTACCATCTTCATCTTTATTTTTAATTAAAATAAAAAACAATAACCTTTAAATTTTATTTTAGTAAATGACCCAACACTATAAATCTTATGACTTTTTAAAATAATTAAATATTATAAAGTGATTTGTGGAACATTCAACATTAAGAATTATATAAATTCACATTATATAATAATCTCCACTTATATAAAGTTATATTAAACGTTAACAATCTCCACTTTATATAAACACCTTTAACATTCTTTTTAGAACTATGAGGTTGAATTTTATTTAAATGAGTGAAAAGGGAATATGGTAAATTATCGCATGATCGAATAATTTTTAATACGTCTCATTCAATGTAATTTAAACTCGTACTACAACAAATTCCCAACGTTGTCTATGTCATATCTCCGTTTCAGATATAATAAAAATACCAAACTAAAAAATAACACGTAAAACATTAACATTACTATGACTATGTCAAGTGTTATTGACTTATCTTTACCATGGTAATAAATTGATGGATTGTTTACAATAATCGGTTCATTGAATTTTTTTACAGCCGTACAACTAAGTTATGTCTAATTGTTTCGCTGATAGTCCATTGACAGTGTATTTAATTTGTCACTCTCACCACACTGGACACCTCAACTCGCACAATGAGCTTATCATCCACTGAATGTGTGCATTTAATTATCTGCCATGTTGAATTAATTTGACATTGCAGCGGCGCCAGTACTCCTTGGGATCCTTCACAGCATTGACGGTGGTGATTTTGAGTTTTCAATCCCTGGGTGGGCGCTCTCTAGAAGGCTTTCAGGGCTGATTTGTTGGGTTATGCGGTTCATTTGCTTCCTTTTCCCTTGGCGCCATGTTCGGCTCTCTTCCTCCTTTTTCAGGGTTATGCTGTTCATTTGCTTCCTTCTCCCTTGGCGCCATGTTCGGCTCTCTTCCTCCTCTTGCAGATTGCACAACCGGCAGCCTTCGAATTCCATGCTGTCGACATGCCTCAGGTGCAGTGGAGGGCTTACTTATCCGTGGTATCTGCGATACCCATTTTTTGTTTCCTTTTTTCTATGTTTTATCTAATTTCAGGCTTGTCTTCTGATACATTTGACTCGCAACCCTATGCAGGTTTGGTGAAGGTGGAACTGAGGGTCACGAGCTGCAAGGATGGTGTGCCCTTACCTGGCTTGGCACTCAGAAGTTTCCCGGGTAAGCTCTTTGGCATCCTTGCCTGGATTTTCTCTGAAAAGAAAGAGTTTTTCGGGTTCAAGTTTGCATATTTAGGTTTACCAATTCTGCGAAGCTAGATCTGGCTTTTGACTTGGAATTAAAAGGAATTCCCATGTTCGCGCTACTCTCCAGTTTCCTAGTTTCCTGGTGGAGGTCTTGTCTTCTCTTGTGAAAAAGTTGTAGACATTTTTCTAAAATCGAGCCTGTCTATGGTTATTTAAGACTATGGCCCTGTAATTGAGACTGCGCTGTAAATTTGTTCATTTCTTCATTACATGTCCTGTTTTGTTTTATGACAAGGATAGAAGTTTTTTTAAGTTTGCCATGTTGCCGATTTAATGTGGAATTATCTTTTTCTTGGAAAATATAATTGTGTGATCGTTTTTTTTTTTTTTTTTTTTTCCATGGCTAATAATTTCAGTTGGTTAATGGCATTGCTATTTTCCAGTACGTCTGTACAGTGTTGTGAAAGTTGTTTGTTCTGAGGGCATTTGTCAACCATTTTTAATAATCATGTTTAATTCTATTATAGCAGTACTGAGCTTGAGTTTGGGTTCAATTTTACCTTTGCTGAAAGGGGTAGAGTATAGGGTTTCTTCTGCCAAGGTTACGATTCTTGAGGCTTCATGAATCTAGGTGCGAGCTTAAACATTGTTATTATGTGATACTTAGGGTCTCGATTCCTGTGTATGGGTTTCAGGAAGGTTCTACAGGGTTACAAAATTACCAAATTCGTGGTCTCTGTCTGTAAAATCGCCACCCAATTCGGCTTTAGGAAAAGACCCTGTTTAATTTTCAGAAGCTCGCTCTCTGTTTTCTGGTTTGAGCTTTCTGACTGCTACATTCATGTATTAGTGCTATTTGTACACTGGTAACCTCAGTGATTTCTCCTGGTCCATAGTTTACTTGGTTCTTAGCTCGCTTAGGTGCAGGATTTACATGGGTTCTTGATTTAATACAAATAACTATGTTACACAAAGTTCTTAATGTTATGTTTATACATGCTCTCATATTACATAGAATTCTTATGTTAAGCATTGTACATATACTTAATTTGCACAGAATTCTTATAAGTCTTTAACCAGTTTGTACATACCTCACCACTATTTTTTTAACAATATATAACTGCTTACACAGTCACTAATGCTACAGTTAGTGTCAGCCTGCCAGAGCTAACCTATTTTGGTCAGATAGTCTTTCTCTGCCGCTTTTGCTCGCAGTGAACAATTAAATCTATGTTACCTAGTTAATTATTTTGTTTTTCTATGGTATTGAGTTTCGATATAATGGTATCCATTCCACATGAATTATAAACCCTATTGACACTGTGTTTCAGACACATATAAATTGAGAGCGCGCTCTCTATGCAACACTCACATTTACCCAAAGCACAACAATATCTATCACAGAATAGTGGTCGTAAGTACTAGCTACTTGTGTTTTCCTGAGCAGTAGATTCCAACGATCACAGTCACCTTTTCATTCTCTGCTTGTCTTCCTCTTGACCATGAGATTCGTCTTCAAGACCAAATCTCCCCCCAAGCATGTTTGCAAGACTACAATGTTCAAAATTTTTTTCACACTTAGTGTCGATGCTATCTGATCCTTACCAGAGGTAGCATTCCCCCTTTCTCCACTATCTATCCCTACAACATGGTTTTTCCCTCCCCTCACCCCTTTCTCCTTGGGGCGTTTCATAGTTAGGGGAGGCAGTTAAGGTTTTTCCGACAACTACCTCTTTCCAACTTCTGTCATGAGAAGTTACAAAATCTATTATTACTCAATCATTTTCTAACTTCAGAAAATTAATAATATTATTCAACCAAATAGAGAATGACAATATTATCCAATTTGTTTTCTTACAACGGTAAATAAAATATTTATAGTTTTTCTGGGGACATTACATCTTCCCCCCATGAAATAAAATATTATCCCGATGTTTTTCAGCCTCATAACAACTTTGGATAAGCTTCCTTCAAGAGCTGTTCATCCTCCTAGGTGGCCTCATTCGGTCCAAAGTGTTGCCATTGCACTTTAACCTGGGTGAGCGGTATTGAGTTTCGATATAATGGTATCCATTCCACATGAATTATAAACCCTATTGACACTGTGTTTCAGACACATATAAATTGAGAGCTCGCTCTCTCTGCAACACTCACATTTACCCAAAGCACAACAATATCTATCACAGAATAGTGGTTGTAAGTACTGCTTACTTGTATTTTCCTGAGCAGTATTTTAACGATCATAGTCACCTTTTCATTCTCTGCTTGTCTTCCTCCTGACCATGAGATTCGTTTTCAAGACCAAATCTCCCCCAAAGTCTGTTTGCAAGACTACAGCCTTCAACAAATTTTTCGCACTTACTGCCAATGCTATCTGATCCTTACCAGACGTAGCATTCCCCCTTTCTCCACCGTCTGTCCCTACAACACGGTTTTTTCCTCCCCTCACCCCTTTCTCCTTGGGGCGTTTCACAGTTAGGGGAGGCAGTTAAGGTTTTTCCGACGACTGCCTCTTTCCAACTTCTTTCATGGGAAGTTACAAAATTTGTTATTACTCAATCATTTTCTAACTTCAGAAAATTAATAATATTATTCAACCAAACAAAGAATGACAATATTATCCAGTTTGTTTTCTTACAACGGTAAATAAAATATTTACAGTTTTCTGGGGACATTACATCTTCCCCCCATGAAATCAAACATCGTCCCAATGTTTTTCAGCCTCAAACAACTTTGGATAAGCTTTTTTCAAACGCTGTTCATCCTCCCAGGTGGCCTCATGCGGTCCAAAGTGTTGCCATTATACTTTAACCTGGGTGATGGCTCATTTCCGCAGTGTTACTTTTCTCCGTTCGAGTATACTCAAGCGGTTTGACCAAGAATTCTCCTTCCGGTTCGACCTAAAACAACAAAATTAAAGTCAAATTTTCCTTTAACATCACAATTAATTGGTCTACTTAAGATTTTTCTTTACCTGTACATCTTGTCAACTGACTATGTGCTTAGGATCATAAACGTATATTTTTAATACTGACACATGGAAGACATTGTGGACCCAAAAATGGCTTTGTAGGGCGAGTTGGTATGCTACTCACCCAACCCTTGCTATAATTTGAAATGGTCCGCAAAACCGAGGTGCTAGGTTGGTGCACCCACTCCATTGTAACGTACTCATTTTTGCTCGAATTCTCACGTACACATGATCTCCCACTTTATACTCAAAATTTCTCTTCTTGTCAGCAAAATTATTTTGCTTATCTTGGGCTGCCTTCAAGTTGGATTGTACCTTCTTGACCATTTCCTCCATCTCTTTTAACATTTTAGGCCCCAACATTATTTTGTCCTCTGGGCCCCCCTAGCTAGAGGGTGTGCGGCATTTTCAGCCGTACAGAACTTCAAACGGGCTCATCTGCAAGGAAGTGTGATAACCGTTGTTATACCCAAATTCGACCAAGAGCAGATAGTCCTCCCATTTAGAGGGTTGTTGCATTACATATGACCTCAACATGTCTTCTACTACCTGATTCACTTGTTCGGTTTGTCTGTCTATTTGGGGATGATAGGCAGTACTAAAGTTTAATTGGGTCCCTAACCCTTCAAACAGAGTTTTCCAAAAGGTTGAGGTAAATTTCACATCACGGTCAAAAATTATAGTTTTTGGTAACCCATGCAGCCTGAAAATGTTTTGCATAAAAATATGGGCAATCTGCACTGCTTTGTAATTGGATTGTACTGGTATAAAATGCGCTGATTTGCTTAATTTGTCGACTACCACCATAATGGAATCGTTGTTTCTTTTTGACTTGGGTAATCCTGTTATGAAATCCATAGAGATGGTTTCCCATTTCCACTCTGGAATTGGTAGTTGATGCAATAATCCAGCAGGGTGCTGATGTTTTGCTTTAACTTGTTGACATTCTAAACAACGTGTTAAATATTCTGCTACATCTTTCTTCATACTCGGCCAATAGTACTCCTTCCAGAGTGCGGTAATCAACTTTTGATACCCCAGGTGTCCAGCATAATGTATTTTATGAAATTAATCTAAAATTAAGTTTTTAATGTCATTTTGGTTGGGCACATACAACCTGTTTTTATATTTCAGCAAGCCAACAACATCCATAGTGTGTCCTTGCTGATTTTCTTTACTGGTTGGATTTTGAACTTGCTGTCCTATTTGCTGATATTTTGAATCTTGTTCTGCTGCCTTTTTAATCATCTCATCGAAGGTAGTCTGCACCTCGCTGCAAGAAATTTCATAAAGACAATATACCTTTTGATTTAAAGCATCTTCTACCCGGTTTTCTTTCCCTTTCAGATGCTTAATCTCGAAATAAAAAACACTTAGGAAATCTACCCACCATGCCTATCTAGCATTTAAGGTACGCTGACTGAAATAACTAGTCAAGCTGTGATGGTTTGTCATTAACATAATTTTTTTCCCATCAGGTAGTGGCGCCACATCTTTAAAGCATGAATAACGTCTACCAACTCCAAATCATATGCAGAATATTTCTTCTCGTGCTCTTTTAATTTGCTAGACTCATAGGCGATTACCTTACCTTCTTGCATTAGTACCCCTCCTACCCATTCCTTACTCGCATCTATACACACCACATAGTTCTTAACTGGATCTTCTATGCTTAGCATAGGCGCTGTGGTGAGCAGATGCTTGCGCTGTTCAAAACTTTTTTGGCATTCTGCGGTGCATTTAAAAGTTTTCCCTTTCTTTTGTAGGGAGGTGATGGGGTAGGCCACTCTAGAGAACCCTTCCACGAACCGTCTATAGTAACCTGCTAATCCCATAAAAGATCTTATATCCACTGTCCTTTGGTACTAGCCATTCCATTATGGTCCTTATCTTCTCGGGATCCACCACAATTCCATCCTTAGTAATAATATGTCTTAAGTATTGAATTTTCTCCTTAAAGAAATCACACTTTCTGTATTTGGCGTACAATTGATGTTCTCGGAGGGTCTGCATGACCAACTTAAGATGTTCCTTGTGCTCCTCAATATTCCGGGAATATATCAGTATATCGTCAATAAATATTAATACAAATTTATCTAAATACTGATGAAATATGCTATTCATCAAACACATAAAGGTCGCAGGAGCATTAGTTAACCCAAAGGGCAATACCACAAACTCAGAGTGACCATAGCGAGTCCTAAAAGCAATTTTGGCTATATCCTCCTCTCTAATTCTGATCTGGTGATATCCCGATCGTAAATCAATATTTGAAATTACGGTTGCCCCTTTTACTTGGTCAAATAATTCGTCAATCTGGGGTAAAGGTTTCTTGTTCTTAACTATTAACTTATTCAACTGACGGTAGTCCATGCACATTCGAAGGGTGCCATCCTTCTTTTTGACAAACAACACGAGGGCTCCCTAAGGCGATACACTGGGGCGGATGTCATTTTTATCCAACAATTCCTGCAATTGCATTTTTAATTCTGTAAGTTTTGGTATGCTCATACGATATGGGGTTTGGGACACCAGAGCTAATCCTGGCATCAAATCAATAGTGAAGTCTATGTCTCTCTTAGGTGGTAGTCCTGGTATTTCTTCTAGAAATACATCTGCAAATTCTTGAACAATTGGAATACTATCCAAGGTGGCTGTCTTGTCCTTTGAGTTGGTATACCCAACCTGAATAGCATAAACCTGACAACCTTTCTTGATACACTTTATAATGGACCAGCATTTCTCCAACCAGTCCATGCCTATTAAGACGTCATATAATACAAGGGGAAGTATGTTTAGGTATGCCATCAAAGGCTGACTTACTATTTCCAGAGTGCAGTTATTGACCCTGACCAACACTCGTCTCTTTGCCCCTGTTTCCAGTTGTACTAGCCAAGGGTTTTTGAATTTAACAAACTGTAATTTACATTGATCCACAACCTTAGGACTAACATAACTTAATGTAGCTCCGCGATCAATTAAAATAGATACGTTACGATTAAAAATCTTACCTTCAAACTCCACCATAGTCGGCTAGTATTCTGCTTGATGGTCTTCGAGAGCAGCATTAATTTTTGGAATGCTCCGGGTCACATCGCCTGATGTTGATGCCTTGTGGATTTGTGAAACTTGTTCGATGCCTTTACGATAAGGACAATTTTTAACATAATGTGGCCCCCCACATCCCCAACATTATACTGGGGGTCTCGCTGTTCCTTCGTTATCAAGTCTACCAGTTTGCTCAATGATTCTCGATTCAGATGGTGGCTTAATTATGAGCTAGTTTTTAGGCAGATTTCTATTGTTTTGCCCCTTGGCAAACCCTTTTCCAGCGCTGCCCCAATTTCCCTTATTGCCCATAACAATCTTATTGCCTTTCTTGTCAATCCACTTCCTGCCCAAAATTTCACCCTTCTGCTTGCTTTGCTGGTAGCATATCCTGACCTTCTGTATAACTTCGTCCATCGTTTTTGGGTTATCAAACGCAATTCGCTCCCTCATTTCCACGGGTAAACTGTTGACGAACGACTGTACCATAGCCTTTTCCTCTCGTATGTAGGGTACATATTGGAGCAAAGAGGTAAATTGGGTGATAAACTCATCCATCATTTTCTCTCCAAGCCACAAATCGTGAAATTATATTGCTTTCTCATCATAAAATTGTTCCGTTAAATATCTCTCCTTGAATTATTTTTTGAACTTATCCCAAGTTATATTTTGTTCGCTCACCCCTCGTACAATCTTGACTTCCTCCCACCACAAGGTGGCCTTCCCTTGCATTTGGAATATAGCCAACCGGGCTTTTAGATTGTGATCGTATTCATATAATTGGAAGTATTTATTCATGTTAATAAGCCAGGCTTCGACTGCTTTTTCCAACTCTCCATCGAAGAGTGGCGATTTAATTTTCCGAAACTCCCCTTGCAGTTCTATCCATTGCCTCTTTGATGTTGGGTGCTCAGAGGCATTATCCGACTTCTCTTCTTGATTCTCTTGCCCACCTACTATTCTGTCATGCTCCGTGTGATAACCTTGTTCTTCATACCTACGTTCCTGTTCAGGGATGGGAATTGTCTGGCACTGATTTTGCTTATCAAACAGGCTCTTCATAATTTTTTCCTGTTCCAAGGTTAATCTTGCATTGTCCTCTCGTAAGCAGGCCATCTCACTCTTTAATTCCTGAACTGTTTCCAATATTGCAAGATTTATGTTACGAGCCTCCTCTCCTAATTGCACCCATATTTCAGGTTTATTTTTAGGAAATGCTGCAGGCCCTAAGCTAGCCATATTCTTGTTGGCACACTGTCCATTCTTATAAACTGCTATTATCTTGTTCCTCTATACTTAACAGGTGCATAAATCAATCAACAGTTAGAAATCCAAAAGTAAAAAATAACTAATTTTACAGTTCATTTGCCAGAGGTCACAGTTTTGTAACCTTGGCTCCGTTACCACATGTTATATCTCCATTTCAAATGTAATAAAAATACCAAACTAAAAAAAATTACATGTAAAACATTAACATTACTATGACTATGTCAAGCGTTTTGGACTTATCTTTACCATGGTAATAAATTGATGTATTGTTTACAATAATCGGTTCATTGAATTTTTTTACAACTATACAGCTAAGTTATCTCTAATTGTTTCGCTGGCAGTCCACTAACAATCTATTTAATTTGTCACTCTCACCACATTGGACACCTCAGCTCACACAATGAGCTTATCACCCACCGAATGTTTGCATTTAATTCTCTGCCATGTCGGATTAATTTGACATTGCAGCTGTGCCGGTACTCCTCGGGATCCTTCATTGCATCAACGGTGGTGATTATGAGTTTTCAATTCCACAGCTGGGCACTCTCCAGAAGGCTTTTAGGTCCGACTTGTTGGGTTATGCGGTTCATTTTCTTCCTCCTCCCTTGGCGCCATGCTCGGCGCTCTTCCTCCTCTTGTAGATTGCTCGGCCGACAGCCTTCGAACTCCATGATGTCAACATGCCTCAGATGCAGCTGAGGGGTTACTTATCCATGGTATTTGTGACACCTATCCGGTTACCAAGTGAGGGTTTCCCATTTTTTGTTTCCTTTTTGCTATGTTTTATCTGATTTCAGGCTTGTCTTCTGATACATTTGACCCACAACCCTCTACAGGTTTGGTGAAGGTGGAACTGAGGGTCACGAGCTGCAACAATAGTGTGGCCTTACCTGGCTTGGTGCTCAGAAGTTTCCCGGGTAAGCTCCTCGACATCCCTGCCTGTATTTTGTTTCAAGTTTGCAGATTTAGGTTTACCTATTCTGCGAAGCTAGATCTGGCTTTTGACCTAGAACTGAAAGGAATTTCCATGTTCGTGCTACTCTCCAGTTTCCTAGTTTTCTGGTGGAGGTCTTCTCTTCTGAAAAAGTTGTAGACATTTTACTAAAATTGATCCTATCTATGGTTATTTAAGACTATGGCCCTGTAATTGGACTACGCTGTAAATTTGTTCATTTCTTAATTCTAGACATGTCATGTTTTGTTTTGCGACAAGGACAGAAGTTGTTTAAGTTTTCCATGTTGCCAATTTAATGCGGAATTATCTTTTTCTTTGAAAATATAACTGTATGATCGTTTCTTTTTCTTTCCATGGCTAATAGTTTTAGTTGGTTAATGACACTGCTATTTTTCAGTACTTCTGTACAGTTTTGTGAAAGTTGTTTGTTCTAAGCGCATATGTCCGCCATTTTTAATAATCATGTTTAATTCTATTATAGCAGTACTATGCTTGAGTTTGGGTTCAATTTTACCTTTGCTGAAAGGTGTAGAGTATAGGGTTTCTTCCGCCAAGGTTATGATTCTTGAGGCTTCATGAATCTAGGCACGAGCTTAAACAATGTTATTATGTGATACTTAGGGTCTCGATTCCTGTGTATGGGTTTCAGGTAGGTTCTACAGGGTTACGAAATTACCAAATTCGTGGTCTCTGTCTGTAAAATCGCCACCCATTCGGCTTTAGGAAAAGACCTTGTTTAATTTTCGGAAGCTTGTTCTCTGTTTTCTGGTTTGAGCTTGCTAACTGCTACATTCATGTATTAGTGCTATTTTTACACTAGCAACCTCAATGATTTCTCCTGGTTCATAGTTTACTTGGTTCTTAGCTCGCCCAGGTGTAGGATTTACATGGGTTCTTGATTTCATACAGATACTTATGTTACACAGAATTCTTAATGTTAAGTTTATACATGCTCTCATATTACACATAATTCTTATGTTAAGCATTATAAATATACTTAATTTGCACAGAATTCTTATAAGTCTTTAACCAATTTGTACATACCTCACCACTATTCTCTTAACAATATATAACTTCTTACACAGTCACTAATGGTACAGTCAAGGTCAGCATGCCAAAGCTAACATGTTCTGGTCAGATAGTCTTTCTTTGCCGCTTTTGCTCACAGTAAACAATTAAATCTGTGTTCCCCAATTAATTCTTTTATTTTTATACGTATTGAGTTTCGATATAATGGTATCCATTCCACATGAATTATAAACCATATTGACACTGTGTTTTACACACATATAAATTGAGAGCTCGCTCTCTCTGCAACACTCACATTTACCCAAAGCACAACAATATTTATCACAGAATAGTGGTCGTAAGTATTGCTTACTTGTGTTTTCCTGAGTAGTAGATTCCAACGCTCATAGTCACCTTTTCATTCTCTTCTTGTCTTCCTCCCGACCATGAGATTCGTCTTCAAGACCAAATCTCCCCCCAACTCTGTTTGCAAGACTACAGTCTTCAACAATTTTTTCGCACTTAGTGCCAATGCTATCTGATCCTTACCAGATGTATAATTCCCCCTTTCTCCACCATCTGTCCCTACAACACAGTTTTTCCCTCCCCTCACCCCTTTTTCCTTGGGGCGTTTCACAGTTAGGGGAGGCAGTTATGGTTTTTCTGGCAACTGCCTCTTTCCAACTTCTTTCATGAGAAGTTACAAAATCTGTTATTACTCAATCATTTTCTAACTTCATAAAATTAATAATATTATTCAACCAAACAAAGAATAACAATATTATCCAGTTTGTTTTCTTACAACGGTAAATAAAATATTTACAGCTTTCTGGGGACATTACAGTCTACATCCACACAAATCTCCAATTGCAACGTCCACACAATTGTCCATGCAGATTGTTTTTTAAACGTTTCACATCTTCAATTAACATGCTTTTCTCACCTATCTCCACATGCAGGTCTCTAATGTTGATTGCAAATTAAATACAGTTATGTAAGCTCCGCTTGCGTCAGTCAACAAAATGCACAACACTCTATGCATGTAGGTCCTCACACCACTGATACTCCAACGCCCCAGATCAAAATTTATTTTGGCTCCTTCTCACCACATCAATTCCTAGCGAATCAACCAAAAATATTGAAGAGAGAGTTCATACAATTGTCAAAATTGTCTTCTTCGCAGAGAGCTCTCGCTCAGTTTAAGGATTGAAACTTTAATATGTTCCAACGGAACTTTCTTCCTCTTTCACAAGTCTATCCATGCTTAGCTTCGTCCACATCGCACTCTATACATTAAGTTCCAATTGATAGATCCATAACCTTTTCTCTAATACCAAAATTTGACACAGAGACCAGATGATGGATTCATTAATAAAAACAAACATAAGATGTATTAAATTATTTTCTTTCTAAATTTGGGTTTATAAATGAATTAAATGGTTATTTATGGTAAGGAAAAAAATTCTGGAATTCTTCAAATAGAAAACTTTTTATAGGATATTTGGAGAAAGTTAAGATAAATCCTCTCAATTTTAGAGATCTCTATAAAATCTAGAATTTTCTAAAACATTCCAAATGAAATAAATACATAGATACATATAAGAGATGCCCATGCATCAAATTGTCTCCTTTATCAATTTTTAGTAATCGTTAATGACTATAGTCTAAGATAATATCATCATATTTAACATGAATATCCTCCAAATGAAATTCAATTTCTTCAAAAATCCTTTCATACTTTCTTCAATCTTGTATACATTCTCCATTATTATAAAATTATAATAAGCACATAATTAATCCAACACAATTTCATTTTCATTACAACAATAAAGAACCATGATTAATTACAAATTAAGGAGAATGTCTAATAACTAGGGCGATACGAAATTGATGAGAACATAATTGATGATAGTATCTTTTTTTTGTTTAAAAAATATTTTACAAGATATGAAATAATGAATAAATTAAGTTATTGTTCCAGCAAATAGAATATTCCATAAAGGACCAACAACTTCAATAACCATTCATAAAATGAGTTCAAAGATCACAAATACTAGTATTTTTATGTGGTTAAAACCTTGTGAGAGGTAAACTTCCCATGCGTTTAGACTACCACTTGATGCAATTCAATTACTACAAAAGAAGTCGTGACCCTTCATGCCCTTCAAATAAAGATCACGAACCAATCTAGTGTTATGCCATAGATCACGGCCATTAACATCAGGGAGAATATGATCTCTCCCATCACTCTATGTTCAATAGTATATGTATATTCCTCATATGAAATATATAGCCTTATACTCGATGAATATATATAAATATATATAACTAGGAGATTCTTTGATCAAAACACTACAACAAGAATTGCAAGAGAAATATTTTTAAATTACTTGTAACAACTCTAAATATCACAAATGGGGAATATACATATTTAAACTATTCTTATTACCATTGTTCTCTAAGTTATATAATCCAAATGCTATCAAATTCATTATTTATTTAAAAAAAAAAAAAAAATATACTACTAAATATTTGAATACTTTGAAAACAAATAACTAAAAAAATCTGTAATAAAAACTTTTGAATTTTTAATGTATTTAAAATTTGACATATACACTTTTGATGGAAAGAATAAATAAAAGTAAAATATTCAAATATATTTAAAATATTTAAATATATCATAAAGGCAACATAATGTTAAATTCATTTTTAAAATAATTTATACAACTTATATATCTGATTTGGGTTTGAAGGGACATTTAGGAATCCATCTCCATATGTTTTTTTTAAACAAAATATATGGTAACAGTAAAAGTAAAGATTGACATAATTAAATATGGTAACAGTAACATTAAACAATAACAAAAACAAAATATATATTACCATATATTTTGTTTAAGACAAAATATATGGTAACAGTAACAGTAAATACTGGCATAATTGAACCTCATTAATAGCGGCGAGGATGTCGTCATGGATGTTGTCTCTAATCCTCTTACGGGGACGTCGTTACCGCTCCCCAAAATCGAAGATGCTGAGTTTAGGCTGATGATCATCGTGGCAGAGGAGGCCAACGATGGAGGCACCTATAAAGTGGTGCTGTTAGTTGAGTTTGGGGGTGCACAGAGAATAGAAGTTTATGAGGATTACAACGGGACACCTGCCACACAATTTTGGAAACACTAAGTAAGCGACGGGGCATTTCTCAAAGCACAAAGACTTTTATAAAAGTTAAGTGTGTCTGTTTTTATAATTCACAATTAACTTTATATTAGCAACAATCATCAAAGCTTATTTCAATCATATAGAGCTCTAGGTTGTTTAGAGTGTTTGTTTTAGGTTGATAATACATAACTAAAATAATATTTGAAATATCTAAATGATGAAAGTCCAATAGTTTAGCTATACATATCAAATGGTGCCATATGCACATTTTTCTTACCAATGAGAAATAAGATCTTCTTATCACCTATAATATAAGATGTGACAACTATTCAAAGGATGTTCTTATATTGCCAACAATGAAAACTTTTATAATTCTACATCATATAATGGACCCGCATATGTATGGAGCTTTTGTATGAACTCTCTAATATGGTAAACCAATGATGTTCCCTCTAAATTACAAGGTTTCACCAATGTACCAATGTTAGTGCCCCTCATTAAATGAAACACTAGTAGCCTAATGGCTTATCTTAT